>CM038794.1:130482581-130640682 GCA_021764765.1 Vicia sativa
TCAAAAGGACTTCACCTTCATTGGTGGAGAGTTCCTAATGCAGCTCCTTGGTATAAGGGGAGGTATTACCTAACCGCTTCTTTAAATACGTCGGTTTGGTTTGCTCGAAAGATGGTCCACATGATAGCCTTCTCCAAGATATTGTGTCAGACTACAATCGCAGTCTCCAGATTACGGCGAAGGTTTATACATACTTGGGGCATGGTAAGAAGGCTGATACCAAGACTTTGGGCACCGAACTCCATTCCTTGGGAACGCACCTCAAATGGAGTCGAGCTCGGGCTCGAAACCTCTCTGATGCCATTCACGCTGTTTTACCGGTAATTATGGAACTGTTGCTATGGTGATGCACCTATGTTGTTCTCCATCTGACATGCCTCTGATTTTGAAGACTTGAAGCGATCTGGATTCGGCTTAAAGAAGGATACCTTTGAGCTCGGTGTTATGCACAAGTGAGAAGAAAGTTCTAGAGTTGACCGAGCTACTTCATGAGGGCGAAATATAGCGGCACGAGAGGAAGCGCCATGGGAGACTTAGAGCTTTAGAAGTTTTATGCCTTTCTTTTATTGTTTTGGACTATCTTTTGTACTTAAAAAGAAAAGAGGAATAATAAAAGTACTAATGTTTGTTCATTGCTTGTTCAAATACAAATCTCTTAGGTCCTTGAAAACATTACATTGCATTCGCATAAACATTGCATATCATAGCATAACATTGCATCAAGTACATTGGAATTGGTTTCTCATTTGCTCAGCTATTTATTTTAGCGAAATGGCTCTTGAACAGAGCATCAAGATCTCCGGGCTCGAGAATCTCGGTTCAGTGATGTTCTGGCTTGGTCCAAGGCCAAGAAGATCGAAGCTCATCGACAGAGAAAAAGGTTGTTGGTCTCCTCAACATGGGTAGGCGTTTCAAAGGGGTCAAAAGTGGTGGGTCGGATCCGGGCTCTCACGAAGGAAGTGTTCTGGGGGGAGTACAAGGTGATGAAGGTGGCGGGCAAAGAAAGGAGGAGAGGATCGACCGATTATGGCATTGCTACGAGGAAGATGACAATACAAGCAACTTGAAGATCGTCGAATCTTGTGGAAAACACGAAGATGTCGGATACGAATTTTGATGATCTAAGTCTTGTCCAGTGTTGTGATTCCTCCCAGTTCAAAGTTCCCACTTTTGCCAAATATGATGGCTTGCCCTAAGCTGCATTTGAAGTCCTATGTCCGAAGATCAACCCCACATGATGGCGAGAAAGTTGTGGATGCACTATTTTCAAGAGAGTTTGTCAAGACAATTGGAATGGTACTATCATTGAAGAATGGCCAAGTATCCATTACTTGGAGTGATTTGGTGATGCTTTCTCTGAGACATTATGAGTACAATCTGAATTGACACCCACTCGCATGCAACTACAAGGCATGTCATGGGCGTGTGAGAGTTCAAGGGTATGCTCAGTGGAGAGATCTAGCGAGTTGACCACCCCTTGTCCAATAGGGAGTTGGTTGATATGTTTATGGGAACAACAGCAGGCCCATTCTTCAATCATCGATTGGAAATTCTTCATCGGATTCACCGAGTGATATTTTGATGAGCGCATTGAAATTTGGTACCAAAGTGGAAAGATTCGTAGAGACATCTTGAATGCTTTGCGAAAGATCTTTTGGTGCTAGAAAAGAAGTTAATCTTGTGTATGGTCGAAAAGCCGAGCCAAGACAAACCGTGCTCGATGCTGTAGGGGCAGTTGTGATCTCAATCCTACATCGGCACTGACCTCGGTGAGACAACGGCGTAACCGAGCCGCCACGAAGGCGATTCTGAATCAACATGCCATTGTATGAAGCCTTGCAGCACATGTTGAAAGCATTGATTACGGGGATCCTCCTCGGAATAACACTTCCTCTCAAGTACAATCCTAATGCTAAGTGTGCTTACCATTCCAATAGCCAGGGGCACGACGACAATTGTTGGGCTCACGAAGAGACAAGATTCAAGATATGATTGAAGCTAAGCGATTGAGTTTGACCCTCCTGTTGAGACTCCGAGATATGATCAGCAGCTATGCCTAACCATGACAAGAGTTCAATGCTGTCGGTGATGATACTTATGTTTTCAACATAGATGACTTGACCATTCCTCGATGGTATTAAGAAGAATTTGTTGCAAGCCGGTGTCAATCCGGGATGCCTGAGAATTGTCGTTGGTGCCCATCACACGATGGTTGTCTTAGTTGAGAGGCGTGTTCGATGTATGATGGATAACCGTGAGATACTATTTACGAAACCACTGTGCGAGAAGGTGTGAAGAAATGTCTAAGTTGAAGATCGACAATCGAGCTGTGCCATCATGTGGGATACCTTGGGGCGGAAGTGGAAAGTATGATTACATGGTGAAGTACAGGTCGATAGTTACAAGATTCCTATTGAAGATGTTAAAGGCGACCCGGATGGGGTGTGATTTCCCAGAAGACTATGTTGATGTTAACACAATAAGGTTTCCTCTGCAGTCCGTGCCTAGGTGGCACCTCTCATCATCACTTCTCAGGCCAGTTCCATATTCCTCGACAAGGCTATCCCTTGGATTATGGGTGATGTTTACTATCATGGCGTCAAACAAGACCCTCTGACGTTGAAGATCTTCACTGCTGAAGTTTCTATTCTGACATTTACAACATCACCGGATCCGATGGGTGACCAGAACGGAAGGGTATTCTCTCGAGAATCTCTCCTCCAAAAGACACTGCGACTCCAGCTCGCATTCCGGCTTCTGATCAATATCCGACTAGAGGAAAGAACGGTGACTCATCCTGCTCAGCGAGAAGTACCAAAGGAAATTCGAAGACACCTCAAACAAGAAATGGAGGAAATTCTGAAGATCTAAGAGTGATTGTGTTGTGGAGCATTAGGGCGAGACTCAAGTCAAGATCTCCATGCTCGCTTTGCTCTTGTGCTCAGAGGCTCATACTAATGCCTTGGTGAAGTTTCGAAGAATGCTCACGTACCGCAAGACACTACTGCCGACCAGTTCGAGAGTTTGTATTGCTAGCTTAGCTGCCAACAGCAGCCTAGGTTTCTCGATCTGATTTAACTCCTTAGGAAAGAAACATAACAGGCCCTTGCATCTGTTGAATGCAAAGGGTACTACCACATCTGTGTTTTGGTTGACACGGTTCTGCTCTGAATATCCTACGAAGCTGCTTTTGATCGGCTTGATGTCGAAGGTTGGTTCGAGACCCGGTGACATTGTGTGAGAGCTTTTGATGGTTCTAAGCGCCTGATTACTTGAGCTCACTCACTGTTAAAAGTCGGTTCCCGGACTTTTGATTCACTTTCTTTGTCATGGACATCCGTCCGACATACTCTTACCTACTTGGCGCCTTGGATACATGGGGCGGCGCTATTACCTCTACCTTACAGGCTGAAGTGCCGGTGAAAGGAGGTTGTCACGATGTGGTGAAGAAGAGTATATAGTCGGT
Source organism: Vicia sativa (assembly GCA_021764765.1). NCBI lineage: Eukaryota > Viridiplantae > Streptophyta > Magnoliopsida > Fabales > Fabaceae > Vicia > Vicia sativa. Next base: position 130,486,048 of record CM038794.1, read on the forward strand.
CATCTCTAGAGTCATTCCGCTATCTCGAGATGGAGAATTCTTGGACTCCTGTCAAGCTTTTGAAACAATTCCAGTCATGCAGTGACTCTCAGTCCTCTGAAGTTGCTAAGTTCCGCCTAGGATGGCCTCATTGAAGATGCTCAATTGCTTTGTTGAACAAGGAGGTAGTGCTATTTGGGACAGCTCCACAATCTTCCTTTCAAATTTGACAAAAGGCGGTTTAGGCTTCACCATCAAAGTCGGGAAGATGATCGCCTTGAGCGTGCGGCCAACTTCCTTTCCCGCATCGGTCAGTGGAATCCATGCTATAGAAGGCGGCGACAGCGGCTTCGACATCGGCAGTGGATCTTTGACTCCGGATCATGGGCTCGGCAATTGGAAGGCGAAGGCGTCATGCCAATCTCCCTTTAGGAGTAATTGCTCTTGTTTTGTTTTGCTTTTATTTTTCTTTATGTTTGAACAATAAACTTTGAAAGCACAGTGCCTTGCGGGCGTCATGGCTCGTTCTTGAGGTTTTTGCTCATGTCGTTTGCGTATTTTCATTCAATAAATTCGTTGGACTTTTGCATTCAATTGTTTGTTTTCTTTCTTACTTTATCACCCCTTCAAAAGCTATGTGTTCTTACACACCCGTGATACCAGAATCACTCAGATCTAGTTAATACGCGGCTATGCTAGTGCTAAATATGACTTGATAATCGGTCTGGAAAAGGAGGCGGAGGTGGAGGGTGGCGCCGAGCTGGCGAGGTGGAAGGTGGTGGGCGGACTCTGGGGTTGATTCTAGACATGCACATTTGAACATTGGGTGTGGTACACGATTGCCGACAAAGAGGTTCTCTCGGTGAAGCAGAAGGTTAATCGCATGCGTCACGGATGTCGGAGAAAATCAAAAGCGAAGTTATGAGCGGGTTCAACTGCGGTTTCTTATTTACCTCTTATCCCGATTAGGTTGCAAATGTGGTACCCGTTACCTAGAAGGATGGTAAGAATACGAATGTGTGTGGATTCTGAGAGATCGAACAGCGAGTCAGCGATTTCCCACTTCCTCATATTGATGTTACGGTTGACAACACGCTCGGCATAAGGTTTCTCCTTCATGGATGGTTTCTCCGTTACAAATCAGGATCAAAATAGCTCCACGAGACATGGAAGACTACTTCGTTACATAGTGGGGCACTTTACGCTACAAGGTTATGCCGTTGGTTGAAGAATGCGGCGCCACTTACTCGGCCCTATGGTGACATTGTTTCATGACATGATTCATCACGAGATAGAGGTCTCGTCGGCGACATGATAGCTCGATCCCGGTTGAAGAACATCTTGGTCATTTAGAAGCTGACGGGTTGAAGAATCTGATTGAGATTGAATCCTAACAAGTGCACCTTTGAGTCGGTCTGGAAAACTCCTAGGGTTTGTTGTCGGTTAAAGTAAAGGTGGCCAGAAGCTTGAAGATGCCGCCAAGGTTAAAGCTATTGAGATGCGGCTCACACCGAGTAAGGAAGATGGGGTTTCTTGCAGTGATATCAGTCAGAGACCTCTCGATGGGGTGATGTGTTGTTGGGGCAACATGACGAGTCACGGTGAAAAGAGCATGCAATATACTACTACCTTAGCAAAAGTTTCTGTTGTGAGCAAGATACTCACGGCTCGAGAAAACTTACAGCTTTGGCTTGGGCTTTCGCCGACTAAGGCAGTATGTGTTTCACTCTTCATACCCAGTTCCAAGATGGATCCGATAAAATACATCTTTGAAACCCGACTCTCTCCGGAAGAATAGCAAGATGGCAAATAGTCTTGACGAATATGACATCGGTACACTTCTGACGATCAAAGTGTAGTAGCCGATCATTTGGCTCATCAAGCGTAGATGACTATCGGTCTATGCGGTTAATTTCGAGATGAAGATGTTTTACTAGATTCTGATTGCGAAGAACGGGCCAGACGAAGGACACGAACAAGGATCCCGATGGACTATGGTTTTGATGGAGCCTCAAACGCACTTGGCAATAGCATTGGCGCCATCATTATCCCTACGAAGCGGACATACTCCTTTCACGCCCGGTTATGTTTGATTGCGAACAACATGGCCGAATATGAGGCGTGCATCATGGGTCTTAAAATGCTATTGACTTAAGATGATTCTTACAAGTGTATGGAGACTCGACTTTAGTGATCGATCAGGATTAAGAGTGGGATACGAAGCATCCGAATCTCATTCCATATCGAGCATGTTGCAGTTTGATTCCTTACTTGAGAAGATTTTTCAATCATATTCCACGAGAAGAATCGGGTTGGCGAGCGCATTGGCTACTATGTCGTCTATGTTCAAGGTTAGATGGGACAACGAGGCTCCCGGATCATCATTGAGGATTGACAGACCGTATTATTATGGAAGCAGCGCGAGAAGAGACCTTGGTACTATGACGTGAAGAATACCTTGAGACTCGGGGCCAGCAGGCATACATCAATAAAAGTTCATGAGAAGATTGCATCTAAATTCTTCCTCGTAGACATCTTATACAAAGCGCAACCACGACTTGTGCTTACTCATTGTGTAGACGGAGCGGCAATACTATCATGGAAGAGTTACCACGAGGCGAATTTGGTACCCACTCCGGTGGGCATCGATGGCTAAAAGATTTTGAATGGGTTACTATTGGTCTACACATGGAGGCGGTTATCACCGCTCGCTCGATCTTGTCACAAGTGCAGTTCGCCGATAAAGTACATGTACCTCGGTACCTCACGAATGTTTAACTTCTCCTTGGCCTTTTGCAATGTGGGGCATTGACGCGGTTGGAAATCAAGCCTGACTTCCAATGGACATCGTTTCATCCTTGGCAATGATTACTTTACCAAGTGGGTAGAAGCGACCTCGTGTGCATCATTACCAAGAATGTTGTGGCTCGATTCATCAAACATAATCTTATCATAAAATTGGTGGCACTCGAAGAAAGGATTATCACGAGATAACGGTTCCAATCTCAACAATAAGATGATCACGAACTACGCCGCATGATTCAAGATCAAACATCACAATTCTTCTCCTTATCGGCCTAAGATGAGCGGTAGCAGTGAAGCCGCCAATAAGAACATTAAGAAGATAATCGAAGATGTGACTTACAAAGATTGGCATGAAATGTTACCATTTGCTCTTCATGGTTATCGCGCCAACCACGAACATCAGCAGAACCTTCCTTCTCTCTTGTATCACGATATGGAAGCCGTCTTACCCATCGAGGTTGAGATACCCTCAGCGAGTCCTCGAGCGAGTTAAGCGAGGCGATTGGGTCGAGACTCGCCTTGACCGGTTAATTTGATTGATGAGAAGCGACTTCGCATCCATACATGGCGACTGATTTATCGAAGCGAATGATCGGGCATTTAACAAGAAGGTCAAGCAAGGAGTCTACCAGTCGGTGATCTAGTAGTCAAGCGCATCATTCTACAAAGGTGATCCAGAGGGCAAATGGACTCCCACTTATGAGGACCGTTTGTAGTCAAGGCAGTATTTTCGTGGACTATGATGCTAGCACCATGGATGGTGAAGACTTCCCACACCACGAGCCTTGAGACATAGTCAAAATACTACGCATAAAGAGACCCGCTAGGTCGTGAACCTAGAGCAAAATAAGGGCATCTGGCGAACCAAAGGTTCGAGCAAAAATTAAGGATATATGCAAAATATGTACACGGCAAAGTGAAAACTTAGAAAAGTGGCTTGGGCAAAAAGGTATCGGTGGTGAAAACCGAAAGGCGGTCCCAGGCAAAGTTAGGGATTAGCGTCGACTATGTCTCTTCGGATCACAGCTTCCAGGACTACTATCAGGCATTCAAATTCAAATGGCGAAGATCGGTCTACTCACTTTCTCTGAGCAGCGGAGATGAGATAGTTGAAATATGAGTACTAGCATAGTTGGAACCTACTTGAGATTGTTTCCAGCATAGCTTTTTACCTTTCTTGTGTACAAACTACTTGCCATCGCCATCTTTCAAATAAACGCAAACTTCTTTCTCTTTACAATTTTTGTTGTTATCGTTTTGCAATAAGTCCAACGTTGCTTTGAATGACTATCGCATTTGACAATAAGAATCTAATCACAAACATACGAAAAGTGAATTCAAAGTACTTACTACGAGTTCAGGAATTGGGATGACGAAAGTCAACAAATAGTTTCCACAGGAGCATAAAGGTGTCACCTGACACACCTTCCCAGTGAGTATAAGGGAATCACGAGCAGCAAATCACTCATCGAACAGCGTTACATCGGGTCTAAGCGGTAACACTTCATCCCAGCGAATATTCTCAATCCTCCCCCTTCTCCGGCAGGTATATCCGGACTCAAAAAACTTGGTCAGATAGTGCATGGACATACATGCTTTATTCCCCGGCCCGGAGATTACAGCGGACTCCAGACTCTTGATCGGTCTCTCGGCAACCATCAAATGCTCTCCAGTAGGATCTACTCGAAATCCCATTAGAGCACCTCCTAAATTTCCTCGGCGAGGATCTATATACAAGGTCCTCAACGGATCGCCTCCGACTCTCCTCGTGGTCTATATGTGAGATCTCCGACAGCGAGCCTCAATCTCTACCGTCCTCAGCAATGTCTAGACCCGAGACTTGGTCGAATAGTGCATCGGAGGAATCCAAGATGTCTTTCTTCTCCTTCAAAAGCAAAGTTCTCACCTACTCATTCCCAGGCGATCGAAATCTTCAAGCGGAATATCCGCATCTTCTTCAAGATGGATATGTTTTGAAATATCACAACATTCATCATTCATTTTCTCATAAAAGTCATAATTCATGCATATGTCATTCATATACTACTTGTCATGCATCATACTTTGCATAAGACTAACAAATATTCTATCAAAGTTTTTCTTGTTTTCTCAAAGCAGTGTGATCATTTACTGGCCTAAGCAGTCGGTCGGCTTGAGCAGCCAGGAAAACTATCGAAGAACCCGCCTCCCACGACAGGTCGAGTTAAGCCGAGGCAAGCGGAAAACTATCAAAAGATCCACCTCTGGTTATCCTCCGATATGAGCAATGGATCGACACCCGATGCTGAGGGAAGCTATCCACATTACGGCCAACTTCAATCTCTGAGGTCAGTAGCGAAGATTTATTACGATTATCAACAACAACTCTGAGTCTAGCGTACGACTCGGTTGCCTTGGATGGCATCCTAAGCCCATCTCGACTACTTGTCAACATTTCTTCACTTCGAATCTGCATATATGGTTAAAAATCAATACAAACCAATAACCTCATTCAAAGGTGAACACGAAGTCTAACGTCGACTCCCTTGGATGGCATCTTAATCCGTCTCTCGTTCTAGGAACACCTACAGTCTAATACATGGCTCCCGACATCGACCTTTCCAGATGGCATCTTAAGCCATCTCCGTCGGCTCTTGTTGCTGACTCGAGTCTAGCGTGCACGACTTCCCATTAGAGTCTCCAACTTCTCCAATGGCATCTGTAAGCCCATTTCGCATCGTCCACCAGCGGTGCAAATTTTCGAGGTGCTCGGTGTTCAATCATCTTCTACCAGGTCACGAAAGACAAGCATGTCAATCTAACCTTCAGGTACAAGAAAATTGAGCAGGCATTTGTCATACCCCAAAATTTGCCTCCATCTTCTCAAAGATTTCATACATCTATATCAAAAGTTCCTCGAGAGTTGATCGGACAAACTCTCTCCTAGACAATCAACCCAAACTTGGGTTTGGTATCTCTCAAGTCAAGATGAGTTTCCAACACCTCCAATGGCCTCCATGCCTCCTCATATGCTTCAAAGATTCTCCAAGTCAAGTTTCCTCAGGACAATTGCTCGGATGGTTTGAAAATGGTGTAATGGACAAAAGTCAATTACGTGGTCAACATCTGAGTCAAACTTCATAATTTTGGTCAACATCCTCATTTTGAAGTTACATTCATCATTTGATCAAGGGTTGATCATGATTCATCAAGAAAACTCAAAATTTGCCCAAAAGTCAAACTTTCTAAATTAGGGTTTCTAGATGAAAAGTCAACTGAACTTTGAGTGATCATAACTTTCTCATACTTTCTAAATTTTTCCACCACCTCTTGTTTTGAAGGAATTCAATTCTCTACAACTTCATGTCTCACAAGAATGTCCAAAAATGCTTCATTTGAGAGGTATAGCTCAAACATACAGGTCATTTTCAAAGTCAACAAAAGTCAACTTTTTGTTTTGAAGATATGAGCATGGTAACTCCAATTGAGATGAGACCAAAGACATTGGTTAGAGGACTCTTAGAGCTTTCCAAAAAGTCCAAGAACACTCAAAAATGTGGAAAATTGAGCAAGATACACTATTCAGAAGTTGGGCAATTTTGGACAATTGCACAAAAAGGACATTTTGGTCAAAATGCAAAATTTTCCAAATGGGCCTATAATCTTTTGATCCAAACTTGTTCATGATGTTATTTTTGACCCATAAAAGCTTGGCATTGGTGATTTTCTATTTTCATGGTTTATATTTGAATTTTACAACATTTAATTCAAAATAAATTATAAAATATGAAAACTAAGTTATTTTTTCAATTAAGTTTATATCTCTCTTAATAAAGAAAGCCACACCATTTACCAAATTCGTGCAGAATGCCATTATTGAGAAAATCATATTTTCTTCAAAATTTGATTTGTTTTATTGAAAATATTTGCACAATCAAAAAGCATCTTTTTTCTCCTTTGCCATCCAATTTTCCTAAATACTCGGCATTGCAGCGGCTAGGGAATAAACCCTAGCTCAAAGCATAACCCTAACTCTCAAATTTTCTCAAGAAACTTGAAAATTGATTTTATTCTCCATTGCTCTCAACCTCTTCCACCATCCCAAGCGTGCTCGGGGGTAAGTATGAGTAAGAATACATCATTGGTATTGATTAAAACAAGCTAAATCGTGTTACATACATGCATACATAGCAGTTTCTCTTGAATTTGTATTTTTATTACCGCTTTGTTTAATTGATTCTAATGCTTGCAATGTGTTCATGAGGTTCCTTGGTTTGATGGGTCATCGTTTTGATGCTTGTACGTTAGAAACCGATTTGCCATTATTAGGGCTTTTGGGCTGTTCGTTCGAACCCGGTTGATCTGAGCCTTTTCAGTGACAGCACCACCACCGTGAATTCGCAGCCCTCGATTTAGGGGTAGGTACTCTTTTCTTTTTATTCCATTTTTTGGGTTTGGAAATGGGTGATCGGAGAAAACGACCAGGAGGCTCGGCGTCGTTGAAACCGTCGGTTCCGGCGAGGCATGCGTGGCAAAAGCGAGCAATCCGATTCGTCCATTCAGTCCACAGGGGCCCTTACGTTGATTGTGTTTTCAAATATACTCGGGGTGTCGCGTTCTTATTCAATTGTTTCTCACTTTCCAAACACAAAAGGCAATGTGCGATGGTTAAGGCTTCGTTTGAAAAGATCTCTCAAGGTCTCGATTCGAACCACACGAGACCAGATTTGCATTCTTTTCAAACTTGCATTATTCCTATTTTCATATTTTCTAATTATTTAATATTTGCATGTTATTTTAATTAATTTCACAATTTTATTCTGCATTTAAAAATTACCAAAAAATTTTTTCTTTTTACATTATTTTCATAAAAACCTTTATTTAATTTAATAAATTAAAAAATATAATTTTGCATGCATATTTATTTTATTCATATTTTTGCATTTAAATCATTATAAATTGCATTTTAATTATTAAACCTTTTCTAAAAAATCCCAAAAAATTATTTTAACTTATTTATCTTATTTCCAGCATATATTAATTTTCTCATATTAAAATTTGCATTTTTCTAACATTTTTCCTCTTATTCAATTCATCTCGTATTTTCCGATTTCCCATTCTTTCACAGGTTGCTCCGATTCGGACGTTTTTCTTTTATCATTTTCTTTTTTCCAATTATGTAACTGCTCATGGGATGTAATAGTTTAAATTAGGCTTTTTTTTCCACAAGTTTAAATTATGTATCTGCCCCAAAGCCATGTAATAGCGTAGGAGTTTATCTTTCCCACTTTACATTCCGCATTTTTTTTTTCCCTTATCAATTGCTAGTAATTAGGCGTGTATGGCAAGATAACAATTGGACATAGCTCACACTAATCTTCAAGATAAAATATCTGAATTTGACACACTTCTTTCACACCGCACCCTTAGGGTAATTCTCTCTCGATGCCTTTCGATTTCAAATGGTCATGTCCTCGAGCGTAGAGGTATTCTAGCATCGTTGCAAACAAATCATCATAGTCCCTTGATAAAAGATCATAGACTCACGATGTCGCCTCCGAATACATGATCTTGACCCTCGATTATCGCCTCTGAAAAAATGATGATAGTCCCTTGATATGCTGGATACTTCCTGCAAGTTGCTTTCTATGACCATCGATGTCCCTTAATGTCCACTTACATCTGAATGGAGCTACCTACTAATTAATGGTATGGCTAGCGCTATTCTAAAGGAGCATAAATGCAACGACCAATTACGGCGGGTAAATAAGTCTCTTAGTTGCTTGCTCTCATCAAATGCTTTTCATACTACACACTTTTTCAAAGTTCAAATTCTCAAAAAAACAAAACATTTAGAACACTGTATACACTCCTACATGAGTCATTACAAAGTCAAGGTAAATACCCTTTCAAAACATTTTATCAAACACAGAAAGCAATTTAAAAGTGATCTACGAGCAAACCAGATCTAAAGTCTTGAATGGAATAAAGTGGATGTCATGATCTTTATCTTGGGATACTGGATCAGATTCTCTATTATTATCAGTTGATGTTTGATTTAATTATTATATCGAGATCCTGATTCTGGTGTTGGTGGTGAAATACTTTGCCCCTCATCATGACGCTAAACATGGAGCTCTTTATTATTGAATTGTTTGTGTGTACTAAACATGACATCATGACATCATTAGCATTGCATATCATTTCTAACTATTTCAAGGACCTAGGTTTATCTTTGCTTTCTGTTTTGTAGGGTATTATGGCTTCTAGAAAGACTATCCGAATCAACTTCATGGGTATCCCTTCTCAGCTCAAAGAATTGGTTTGAAATTCCCAACCATGCTCGGTTCATCAAAGAACATGGTTATCACTTGATTTGGTTATCTCGGTTTTGAAGAAGATATGATGCATGTCCTATTCCGGTTCTTTGATCCGAAACACCATTGCTTTACATTCCCAGTTATCGGTTGGTTCCTACCTTGGAAGAGTTCTCTAAGCTACTTGGGGTACCTATTCTTGACCAAATGCCATTCACGGTCTAGAAAAGGTTCCTAAGTTGAAGACATCGCATCGCCTTACATCTTAAGCGTTCGGATATTGAAGCCAATTGGGAAACTAGAAGTGGAGTTAAGGGTTTGCTTTCAGTTCTAATTAAGAGCCGAGAATTCCTCAAAGTTATGAGTTTCCATGCATTTGAGAACATTGTTGCCTTGCTAATTTATGGTTTGGTTCTGTTTCCTAACTTTCGGATCAATTCATGATGTCAATGCCATCAAGTTATTTCTTACCGCAATCCTGTGCCTACCTTACTTGGAGACATCCTTCTCCTCCACACTCGTACTACTAAGCGACAAGGAACTCTCATGTGTACTTTCAAGGTGGTTTATTTTGCACCCCATCATCAGTTTGAAGAATGAACAAAGGTTGAGATGGTCTCAAAGATTGATGTCCTCTCTCATTCGATATCCGTTGAATCTTTTCTCTCAAAGGACTTCACATTCATTAGCGTTGTGGAGGTTCCTAATGTACCGCTCCTTGGTATAAGGGAGGTATTACTTACAACCCTTCTTTAGCTCTCGCGTCGGTTTGGTTTTGCTCGAAAAGATGGTCCACATGATATGCTTCTCAAATATTGTGTCCGACTACAATCATGATCTCGAGTTACCGCGAAGGTTTATACATGCTTGGGGCATGGTAAAGGCGATACCAAGACTTTGGGGCACGAACTCCATTCCTTGGGAACCTTACCTCAAATGGGTGCGAGCTCGAGCTCAAAACCTCATGATGCCATTCACGCTGTTTTACGAATTATGGAACTGTTGCTATGGGTGATGCACCCTATGTTGTTCTCCATCTGACATACCTCACTGATTTTGAAGACTTGAAGCGATCCTGATTGAACAAGAAGATACCTTTGAAGCTCGGTGTTATGCAAGTGAGAAGAAAGTTCTAGAGTTGACAAGCTACTTCAGGGCGAAATATCAACGCTACATCGGCACCAAGAGAGCGCCATGGAGGACTTAGAGCTTTAGGATTTTATGCCTCTTTTATTGTTTTGAACTATCTTTTGTACTTAAAAGAAAAAGAGGAATAATAAAAGAAGTACTAATAAATGTTTGTTCATTGCTTGTTTAACAAATTTAAATCTCTTAGGTCCTTGAAAACATTGCATTGCATTACATAAACACATATCATAGCATAACATTGCATCACAGGTACATTGGAGATTGGTTTTCTCATTTCTCGCTATTTATTTTAGCGAAATGGCTCTTGAGCAGATGTCAAAGATCTCGGGCGAGAATGCTCGGTTTATTGATGTTCACCCTTGGTCCAAGGCCAAGAAGATCTGAAGCTCATCAACAAGAAGAAGGTTGTTGGTCTCCTCAACATGGGTGACGTTCAAAGGGGTCCAAAAGTGGTCGGTCGGATCGAGCTCTCGAAGGAAGTGTCCATACCGGTACCAAGGGTGATGAAGGTGACGTGAACCAAAGAAAGGAGGAGAGGATCATTCGATTATGGCGGTACTACGAGGAAGATGACAAGTACAAGCAACTTGAAGATCGTCTGAATCTTGTGGAAAACTTGAAGATGTCCGGGCTGATTTTGATGATCTAAGTCTTGTCCACAGTTGTGATTCCTCCCAGTTCAAAGTTCCCTTTTTCCAAATATGATGGCATGTCTTGCCCTAAGCTGCATTTGAAGTCCTATGTCGGAAGATCAACCCCATGATGACAGAAAGTTGTGGATGCACTTATTTTCAAGAGAGTTTGTCAGGAACCCATTGGAATGGTACTATCGAGAAGAATGACCGTATCCGTACTTGGGTGATTTGATGCTTTCTCTGAGACGATGTAGATACAATCTTTGAATTGACACCCACTCGCATGCAACTACAAAGCATGTCTATGGGCCGTGTGAGAAGTTCAAGGAGTATGCTCGAGAAGTGGAGAGATCTAGCGGTGAGTTCAACCACCCTTGTCCAATAGGGAGTTGGTTGATATGTTTATAGAACAGCGAGGCCATTCTTCAATCATCGATTGGAAATTCTTCATCCGGATTCACCGAGCTGATATTGTGACGGCGGCGCATTGAAGCTGGTACCAAGTGGAAAGATTCATGTAGAGACATCTTGAATCTGCGAAAAGATCTTTTGGTGCTAAGAAAAGTTAATCTTGTGTATGGTCGGAAAAGCCAAGACCGACCGTGCTCAATCGTAGAGCGGTTGTGATCTCGATCCTACATCGGCACAACCTCGGCGAGACAGCGTAACGAAACCACGAAGGCAGGTTCTGATCAACATGCCATTATGCATGCCTTGCAACACATGTTGGCGAATTGATTACTTTGAGGGATCCTCCTCGGAATGTCAACACTTCCTCTCCGAATACAATCCTAATGCTAAGTGTGCTTACCATTCCAATAGCCGAGCCGCGACAACTGACAATTGTTGGGCTCGAAGAACAAGATTCAAGATATGATTGAAGCTAAGCAGTTGAGTTTGACCCTCTGTTGAGACTCCGAATGTGATCGCGCCTATGCCTAACCATGACAAGAGTTCAATGCATTGGTGATGATACTTATGTTTTCAACATAGATGACTTGACCATTCCTCGATGATGTTAAGAAGAATTTGTTGCAAGCGGTGTCAATCAGGATGCCTAGAATTGTCGTTGGTGGTCACGATGGTTGTGCTTGGTTGAGAAGGCGTGTTGGTGTATGATGGACAACCGTGAGATACTATTTACGAAACCACTGTCACGGTTGTGTGAAGAAATGTCTAAGTTGAAGATCGACAATGCGAACGAAACTGTACCATCTATGGGATACCTTGGGGCAGCCAAGTGGAAAGTATGATTACATGGTGAAGTACAGTCCGGATAGTTACAAGATTCCTATTGAAGATGTTAAAGGCGACGGATGGGGTGACGATTTCAGAAGACTATGTTGATGTTAACACAATAAGGATTTCCTCCGTATCCACGTGCCTAGGTGGCACCTCTCATCATCACTTCTCAAGGCCGGTTCCATATTCCTCGACAAGGCTATCCCTTGGAATTATGGATCGATGTTTACTATCATGGCGTCAAACAAGATCCTCGACCGTTGAAGATCTTCTGCTGAAGTTTCTATTCGACATTTACAACATCACCGGATCCGATAAGGTGACGGAACGGAAGGGTATTCTCTCCGAGATCTCTCCTCCAAAGACAACTGCGACTCCAGCTCGCATTCCAGCTACCAATCAATATCGGCTAGAGGAAAGAACCGGTGACTCATCACCTGCTCAACGAAGTACCAAAGGAAGTTCTGAAGACACCTCCAAACAAGAAATGGAGAAATTACGAAGATCATCAAAAGTGATTACAATGTTGTGGAGCAGTTAGGATGGACTCCGTCCAAGATCTCCATGCTCGCTTTGCTCTTGTGCTCCGAGGCTCATGCTAATGCCTTGGTGAAGTTTAGAAGAATGCTCACGTACCGCAGACACTACCACCGACAGTTCGAAGTTTGTATTGCTAGCTGGCTGCCAACAACGGCCTAGGTTTCTCGATCTTGATTTAACTCCTTCAGGAAAGAAACATAACAAGGCCTTGCATCTCTATTGAATGCAAGGTACTACCTCTCATGTTTTGGTTGACACGGTTACGCTCTGAATATCCTACGGCCTTTTGATCGGCTTGATGTCGAAGGGTTGGTTCACGAGACCCGTGACATTATTGTGAGGGCTTTTGATGGTTCTAGCGCACGATGCTTGGAGAGCTCACTACTTTTGTTAAGTCGGTTCCCGACTTTTGATTCTACTTTCTTTGTCATGGACATCCGTCCGAATACTCTTACCTACTTGGGCGCCCTTGGATACATGGGGCGGGCGCTACCTCACCTTACATCGGCCCTGAAGTACGGTGAAAGGAAGGTTGTCACGGTATGTGGTGAAGAAGAGTATATGTCGGTCATCTGATCATTCCGCTATCTCGAGATGGAGGGTGAATTCTTGAGACTCCCTGTCAAGCTTTTGAAACAATTCGAGTCATGCTTTGACTCTCCGTCCTCCACGAAGATGCTAAAGTTCCGCCTAGGATGGCCTCATTGAAAGATGCTCAGTAGCTGTTGAACAAGGAGGTAGTGCTATTTGGGGACAGCTCCTAATCTTCCTTTCAAATTTGACAAGGCGGTTTAGGCTTCACCATCAAGGGTCGGAAGATGATGCGCCCGTGACGTGCGGCCAACTTCCTTTCCGCATCGATCGAGTGGAATCCATGCTATAGAAGGCGACAACGGCCGACATCAGCAAGTGGATCTTCCAACTCTAGATCATGGGCTCGACAATTGGAAGGCGAAGGCGTCATACCAATCTCCTTTAGCCGGGAGTAATTGCTCTTGTTTTTTGTTTTTGCTTTTACTTCTTTATGTTTGAACAATAAACTTTGGCTTCAGTGCCTTGCGGGCGTCATGGCTCGTTCGCGAGGGTTTTTATCTGTCGTTTGCGTATTTTCATTCAATAAATTCGTTGGACTTTTGCATTCAATTGTTTGTTTTCTTTCTTTTACTTTATCACCCCTTCAAAAAGCTATGTGTTCTTACACACACCACGTGATACAACTGAGAATCACTCGAATCTAGTTAATAACAGACTATGCTAGTGCTAAATATGACCGATAATCGATCTACAAACCGAAGGCGAAAGTGAGGAAGATTGTGATGCCGAGGAGAACTTTCGGTGCTACAACAAGAAGGCGAGTTATACAGACCACCACGAAGAGCAAGTTGAGGTTGTGAATTTGGAGTCTTGAAGGCAGAAAAAGAGATCAAGATAGGGCGGGTCTTGAGAACAGTGTGTTAAAGAAAGGTTGGTTCGGATGCTACGAGACTATATTGAGGTTTTGCTTGGTCATACGAAGACATGCTGGTTTGACATTGATATTGTGGTACACGATTGCTGAAGCAAAGAAGGTTCTCGATGAAAGCGAAGGTTAAGTCGCATGTCTCACGAGATGTCGAGAAAATCAAAGCCGAGTTATGAAGCGTTCATGCTGGTTTCTTAGCATCACCTCTTATCCCGATGGGTTGCAAATGTGGTACCCGTACCTAAGGATGGTAAAATGCGAATGTGTGTGGATTCTGAGAGATGAACAAAGCGAGTCAGACGATTTCCACTTCCTCATATTGATATTACGGTTGACAACACCGCTCATATAAGGTTTTCTCCTTCATGGATGGTTTCTCCGGTTACAATCGGATCAAAATGGCTCCGAAGACATGGAAGACTACTTTTGTTACATAGTGGGGCTTTACGCTACAAGGTTATCCGTTCGGATTGAAGAATCACGGTAGCCACTTATCGTGCTATGGTGACATTGTTTCATGACATGATTCATCACGAGATAGAGGTCTCGTCGGCGACATGATAGCTCGATCGAGATGAAGAAGAACATCTTGGTCATTTCGGACTGTTTGACGGGTTGAAGAAGTCTGATTGAGATTGAATCTAACAAGTGCACCTTTGGGTCGGATCCGGAAAACTCTAGGGTTTGTTGTCGGTGGTAAAGGTATTGAAGTTGATCATAAGGTTAAAGCTATTCAAGGATGCAGCTCCCGCAAGAGAGGAAGTCGAGGTTTCTTGGGCCGATTGAACTACATTGCAGTTCATTGCACACTTAACTACCACTTGAGCCAATCTTCATTACTTAAGAAAGATCAAGTAGTAGAATGGAGCAGCGATTGCGGATCGCTTTTGACAAAATCAAGAAATACCTCTGAGAATCCTCCTATCCACAGTGCCAAGAAGACCTCTTATCATGTACTTGCGATGTTAGAGAACTCAATGGGGTGTGTGTTGGGGCAACATGGCAGATGCAGTCGAAAAGAGCATGCAATATACTACCTTAGCAAAGTTTACATTGTGAAACAAGATACTACATTTCGAGAAAACTTCTGCAACAGGCTTGGAAATTGCTCATGACTAAGGCGGTATATGTTGACTCACACTACCTTGTTGATTTCAAGATGGATCCGATAAAATACATCTTTGAGAAACCAGCTCTCTGGGAAGAATAGCAAGATGGCAAATGATCTTGACCGAATATGACATCCGATACACTTCTCGAGCGATCAAAAGGAAGTGTAGCCAGTCATTTGGCTCATCAAGCGTAGATGACTATCGGTCTATGCGATTCAATTTCGAGATGAAGATGTTTTACTATTCTGATTACGAAGAACGAGGCCCGGACAAAGGACCTGAACAAGGATCGATGGACTATGGTTTTGATGGAGCCTCAAACGCTTGGCAATGGCATTGGCGCCATCATTACATCCCCTACGGTGGACATACTCCTTTCACCACAGTTATGTTTGGTTGCACGAACAACATGGCGAATAGGCGTGCATCATGGGTCTTAAAGCTGCTATTGACTTAGAATCAAGTTCTTACAAGTGTATGGAGACTCGGCTTTGGTGATCGGTCAGTTAAGGCGAGTGGGATACGAAACATCCGATCTCATTCCATATCGAGAGCATGTTGAGGTTTGATTCCTTACTTGAAGAGATTACTTTCAATCATATTCCACGAGAAGAGAATCGGTTGGCAGGCGCATTGGCTACTATAGTCTATGTTCAAGGTTAGATGGGACAGGGCTCCCGGATCATCATTGAGAAGTTGACGAACCGGTATTGTTATGAGCTTGGCAGGAGAAGAGACCTTGGTACTATGGCGTGAAGAGATACCTTGAGACTCGGGAATATCCGAGGGCATCATAATGATAAAGTTCATGAGAAGATTTGCATCTAAATTCTTCCTCGGCAACGACATCTTATACAAGCGACCACGACTTGTGCTTACTCATTGTGTAGACGACGACAATACTATCATGGAAGAGAGTTACGAAGAATTTGGTACCCACTCCGGTGGACATCGATGGCTAAAAGATTTTGAGAATGGGTTACTATTGGTCTACCATAAGGCGATTGTCACCTTCGCTCGATCTTGTCACAAGTGCGAGTTACAGATAAAGTACATGTACCTCGGTACCTCTGAATGTTTTAACTTCTCCTTGGCCTTTTGCAATGTGGGGCATTGACATGATTGGAAATCAAGCCCGACTTCCAATGGACATCGTTTCATCCTTGTGGCAATAGATTACTTTACCAAGTGGGTAGAAGCGACCTCGTATGCATCATTACCAAGAATGTTGTGGCTCGATTCATCAAACATAATCTTATCATCGGTATGGCACTCGAGGATTATCACGAGATAACGGTTCCAATCTCAACAATAAGATGATCACCGAACTCGCGCGAGTTCAAGATCAAACATCACAATTCTTCTCCTATCGGCCTAAGATGAGCAGTAGCGATGGAAGCCGCCAATAAGAACATTAAGAAGATAATACGAGAGATAGCGGTGACTTACAAAGATTGGCATGAAATGTTACCATTTGCTCTTCATGGTTATCGCACTACAACACGAACATCAACGGGCAACCTTCTCTCTTGTATCACGATATGGAAGCCGTCTTACCCATCGAGTTCGGATACCCTCAACCGAGTCCTCGAGGCGAGTTAGGCGAGGCGATTGGGTCGAGACTACGCCTTGACGATTAATTTGATTGATGAGAAGCGACTGCATCCATGCCATGGATGATTGTCGAAGCGAATGATCGAGCATTTAACAAGAAGGTCAAGCTGAGTCTACCAAGTCGGTGATCTAGTAGTCAAGCGCATCATTCTTCCACAAGGTGATCCGAGGGCAAATGGACTCCCACTTATGAGGGACCGTTTGTAGTCAAGGCGGTATTTTCCGGTAGCTATGATACTTAGCACCATGGATGGTGAAGACTTCCCACACCACGAACGAGACATAGTCAAAAAATACTACGCATAAAGAGACCCGCTAGGTCGACGAACCTAGGCAAAATAAGGGCATCTGGCGAACCAAAGGTTCGAGCAAAAATTAAGGATATATAAAATATGTACACCCGATCGGCACGAAAAGGCGGCTTGGCAAAAAGGTATCGTTGGTGAAAACCGAAAGGCGGTCTAGGCAAAGTTAGGGATTTAAGCGTACGACTATGTCTCTTCGGATCACACTTCGGACTACTATCATTCAAGATTCAAATGGCGATCGATCTACTCACACTTTCTAGGCAAAGGAGATGAGATAGTTGAAATATATGAGTACTATAATTGGAACCTAACGAGATTGTTTCCGCATAGCTTTTACCTTTCTTGTGTACAAACTACTTGGCCATCGCCATCTTTCAAATAAGCATAAACTTCTTTCTCTTTACAATTTTGTTGTTGTCGTTTGCAATAAGTCCAACGTTTGCTTTGAATGACTATCGCATTTGACAATAAGAATCTAATCACAAACATACGAAAAGTGAACATTCAAAGTACTTACTACTTCGAGAATTGGGATGACGACGAAAGTCAACAAATAGTTTCCCGAGCATAAAGGTGTCACCCAACACACCTTCCCAGTAAGTATAAAGAATCCACGGCAATCCACTCAATCGAACAGCGTTACATGGTCTAGCGGTAACACTTCATCCCGGATATTTCTCAATCCTCCCTTCTCCCGGCAGCGTATCCGGACTCAAAACTTGGTCGGATGGTGCATCGGAGGAAGCATACACCTTTATTCCCGAGATTACAGCGGACTCCAGACTCTTCAATCGGTCTCTCGCAACCATCAAATGCTCTCAGTGAGATCTACACTCGAAATCGATGAGCACCTCTAAATTTCCTCAGGATCTATATACAAGGTCCTCGGATCGCCTCCCGGACTCTCCTCGGCGGGGTCTATATATGAGATCTCCGAACAACGAGCCTCAAATCTCTACCGTCCTCAACAATGTCTAGACCCAAGACTTGGTCAAATAGTGCATCGGAGGAATCCAAGATATCTTTCTTCTCCTTCAAAGCAAGGTTCTCACCTACTCAATTCCCAGTGATCAAATCTTCAAGCAGAATATCCGCATCTTCTTCAAGATGGATATGTTTTGAAATATCACAACATTCATCATTCATACATTTCTCATAAAGTCATAATTCATGCATATGTCATTCATATACAACGTCATGCATCATACTTTGCATAAGACTAACAAATATTCTATCAAAGTTTTTCTTGTTTTCCAAAGCAGTGTGTGATCATTCACGCAAACGGTCGAGGATTAAGCCCGAGCCGGCGGAAAACTATCCGAAAGACCGCCTCCGGCAGCGGTCGGATTAAGCCCGAACCGGCGGAAAACTATCAAAAGATCACCTCTGGTTATCCTCCGATATGAGCAATGGATCAACACCCGATGCTGAGGGAAGCTATCCACATACGGCCTTCTCTCTCTCGGAGTAATCGGTGCGAATTTATTCGATTATCAACAACTCGAGTCTAATACGACTCGGTTGCCTTGGATAACATCTAAGCCCATCTCCGACTACTTGTCAACATTTCTTCACTTTGAGAATCTGCATATATGGTTAAAATCAATACAAACCAATAACCTCATTCAAGGTGAACCACGAAGTCTAACGTCGACTCCCTTCGGATGGCATCTTAAGCCCATCTCCTCTCCGTTCTAGGAACACTCTGAGTCTAACGTGCGGCTCGCTCCGGCATCGACCTTTCGGATGGCATCTTAAGCCCATCTCGTCAGCTCTCCTATTTAACGACTCGAGTCTAGCGTCACGACTCGTTCCCCAGTGAAGTCTCCAACTTCTCAAATGGCATCTGTAAGCCCATTCGCGCCGTCCACCAAGCGAGGTGCAAATTTTGGTGTACTCGGTGTTCAATCATCTTCTACCTCCGGTCACGAAAGACAAGCATGTCAATCTAACCTTCCAGTACAAGAAAATTGAGCAGGATTGTCATACCCCAAATTTGCCCTCCATCTTCTCAAAGATTTCATACATCTATCAAGTTCCTCAAGAGTTGATCGACAAACTCTCTCTAGACAATCAACCCAAACTTGGGTTTGGTATCTCTCAAGTCAAGATGAGTTTCCAACACCTCCAATGGCCTCCATGCCTCCTCGTATGCTTCAAAGATTCTCAAGTCAAGTTTCCTCGGACAATTGCTCGGATGGTTTGAAAATCGGTTGTATTGGACAAAAGTCAACTGTGGTCAACATACAGTCAAACTTCATAATTTTGGTCAACATCCTCATTTTGAAGTTACATTCATCATTTGATCAAGGGTTGATCATGATTCATCAAGAAAACTCAAAATTTGCCCAAAGTCAAACTTTCTAAATTAGGGTTTCTAGATGAAAAGTCAATGAACTTTGGTGATCATAACTTTCTCATACTTTCTCAGAAATTTTCCACCACCTCTTGTTTTGAAGGAAATTCAATTCTCTACAACTTCATGTCTCACAAGAATGTCAAAAAATGCTTCATTTGAGAGGTATAGCTCAAAACATTACGGTCATTTTCAAAGTCAACAAAAATCAACTTTTGTTTTGAAGATATTTTGAGCATGGTAACTCCAATTGAGATGAGACCAAAGACATTGGTTAGAGGACTCTTAGAGCTTTCAAAAGTCCAAGAACACTCAAAATGTGGAAAATTGAGCAAGATACACTATTCGGAAGTTAGGCAATTTTGGACAATTACACAAAAGGACATTTTGGTCAAAATGCAAAATTTTCCAAATGGGCCTATAATCTTTTGATCCAAACTTGTTCATGATGTTATTTTGACCCATAAAAGCTTGGCATTGGTGATTTTCTATTTTCATGGTTTATATTTGAATTTTACAACATTTAATTCAAAAATAAATTATGTAAAATATGAAAACTAAGTTATTTTTCAATTAAGTTGGATTTATATCTCTCTTAATGTCCAAGAAAGCCCATTTACCAAATTCGTGCAAGCCATGGCATTGATGAGAAAATCATATTTTCTTCAAAATTTGATTTGTTTTATTGAAAAATATTTGCACAATCAAGAAGCAATCTTTTTCACTCCTTTTGCCATCAATTTTCCTCTATAAATACTCGGCATTGCGGCCAACTGAGGACGAAACCTAGCTCAAGCATAACTAACTCTTGCAAATTTTCTCAAGAAACTTGAAAATTCGAATTTTATTCTCCACCTTTCTCAACCTCTTCCGACCATCCAAGCGTGCTCGGGGTAAGTATGAGTAAGAATACATCATTGGTATTGATTAAAAAAGCTA
The DNA here is from genome assembly GCA_021764765.1 of Vicia sativa. NCBI lineage: Eukaryota > Viridiplantae > Streptophyta > Magnoliopsida > Fabales > Fabaceae > Vicia > Vicia sativa. Next base: position 130,506,485 of record CM038794.1, read on the forward strand.
AATCGTGTTACATACATGCATACATAAGCGATTTCTCTTGAATTAAATATTTTATTACCAACTGTTTTAATTGATTCTAATGCTTGCAATGTGTTCATGAGGTTCCTTTGGTTTGATCGGGTCATCGTTTTGATGCTTATGCGTTAAAACACGATTTGCCATTATTAGGGCTTTTGGAACTGTTTCGTTCGAACCGGTTGATCTGAGCCTTTTTGAAACTAGCACCACCGTGTTACATGACCCTCGATTTAGGGGTAGGGTACTCTTTTCCTTTTTATTTCACGTATTTTTCGGTTTGGAAATCGGGTGATCGGAGAAAACGGCCGGAGCTAGGGCTCGGCGTCGTTGTGATCGAGACTCCGGCGAGCATGCGTGGCAAAAGCGAGCAATCCGATTCGTCCATTCAGTCCACACAGGGCCCACGCGCGGATTGTGTTTTCAAATATACTCGGGGCGTCAGCGTTCTTATTCAAATGTTTCTCTTTCCAAACACAAAAGGCAATGTGGCGCGATGGTTAAAACGTTTTGAAAAGATCCTCTCAAGGTCTCGATTCGAACCACGGAGACCAGTTTGCATTCTTTTCAAAACTTGCATTATTTTCTATTTTCATATTTTTCTAATTATTTAATATTTGCATGTTATTTTAATTAATTTCCAATTTTATTCGCATTTAAAATTACCAAAAACATTTTCTTTTACATTATTTTCATAAAACCTTTATTTAATTTAATAAATTAAAAAATATAATTTTGCATGCATATTTATTTTATTCATATTTTTGCATTTAAATCATTATAAATTGCATTTAATTATTAAACCTTTTCTAAAAATCCCAAAAAATTATTTTAACTTATTTATCTTATTTCCAGCATATATTAATTTTCTCATATTAAAATTTGCATTTTTCTAACATTTTCCTCTTATTCAATTCATCGTATTTTCGATTTCCCATTCTTTCACAGGTTGCTCCGATTCGGACGTTTTCTTTTATCATTTTCTTTTTCCAATTATGTAACTGCTCATGGGATGTAATAGTTTAAATTAGGCTTTTATTTTTCCGCAAGTTTAAATTATGTATCTGCCCCAAAGCCATGTAATAGCGTAGGTTTATCTTTCCGCACTTTACATTCCGCATTTTTATTTCCGCACCCTTATCAATTGCTAGTAAATTAGGCGTGTATGGCAAGATAACAATTGGACATAGCTCACACTAATCTTCAAGATAAAATATCTGAATTTGACACACTTCTTTCACACACGCACCCCTTAGGGTAATTCTCTCTCGATGCCTTTCGATTTCAAATGGTCATGTCCCTCGAACGTAGAGGTATTCTAGCACCGTTGCCTTTCAAACAAATCATCATAGTCCCTTCGATACAAAGATCATAGACTCACGATGTCGCCTCCGAATACATGATCTTGACCCTCGATTGTCGCCTACGAAAAATGATGATAGTCCCTTCGATATGTGCTAGGATACTTCCTACAAGTTGCTTTCTATGACCATCCGATGTCCCTTAGAATGTCCGCTTACATCCAGCGATGGAGCTACCTACTAATTAATGGTATGGCTAGCGCTATTCTAAAGGAGCGTAAATACAACGACCAATTACGGTGGGTAAATAAGTCTCTTAGTTGCTTGCTCTATCAAATGCTTTTCATACTACACACTTTTTTTCAAAGTTCAAATTCTCTTTCAAAAACAAAACATTTCCGAACACTTTGTATACACTCCTACATGAGTCATTACAAAGTCAAAGTGAAATGCCTTTTCAAAACATTTTTGTCAAACACACAGAAAGCAATTTTAAAAAAGTGATCTAGAGCAACTAAGAGCCCGTAGATAACTACGGATGGAAAGGGGTGCTGATACCTTCCCTTTTCATAACCATTCTCCCGTACTCAGAATCTAACGAAGGTCTTTTACATTACTTTTACCTTCCCTTAATTGGATAAAAATAAAAGTCGGTGGCGACTCTTGCTATCCGCACATTTGGATACAAAAATCCTACAAAGTCGAGTTCACGTATTCAGGCTGGCGACTCTGTGAATACACCCAAAGAGAATTGCCTTAGGGATTTCTAGATCATTTTTTGCTTTTGTTTGACTTGTATGCTTTATCTTTAAGGGTTGCTTGGGTATTATATTGTTGGGGATCCTACACGGATCCGGGTTTCCTTTTAGGTAAGTGGCATTAGATCATCGCGACCGCTGGGCGTATAAACTACGGCGGTCAACATGATGGCTACGTTAGCGTGACACTTTGGTTGCCCGATGCTCTTCATTCCCAAGTTGAAGAAAGTATTTGGCTTCTGCGTGGTGTCATCAGCGCTAACTAAACTTTTAGAACCTTAATTGACCCATCTTGGCCATTAGAAGGTAGTGAGATGGCGGCTTTGGTGTAGACCGAGGTTGGTTGATACTCGATGCTCGCTCATTGAGATTAGACTTTTGGGACATTTTCGATCGACCACTTGGCGTCGTATTGAAATAAGCGCCTACGAGAAAGATCGTGATATGAGATTCCTAGAACCGGTTACTATTATAGGACGGGATGAACCAACTCAAACTTTTGGTGGGGTAATCACCTATACCTCATACAAGCCTTAAACATAGGCTCTTTGTGTGAATTGTTTGTGTGTGCTAAACATGACATCATGACATCATTCGCATTGCATATCATTTCTAACTATTTCAAGGACCTAGGTTTATCTTTGCTCTGTTTTGTAGGGTATTATGGCTTCTAGAAAGACTATCCGAATCAACTTCATGGGTATCCTTCTCAGCTCAAAATTGGTTTGAAATTCCGACCATGCTCGATTCATCAAAAGACATGGTTATCTTGATTTGGTTATCTCGGTTTTGAAGAAGATATGATGCATGTCTATTCAGTTCTTTGATCGAAACACCATTGCTTTACATTCCAGATTATCGGTTGGTTCCTACCTTGGAAGAGTTCTCTAAGCTACTTGGGGTACCTATTCTTGACCAAATGCCATTCACGGTCTAGAAAAGGTTCCTAAGTTCGAACATCGCATCCGCCTACATCTTAAGCGTTCGGATATTGAAGCCAATTGGGAAACTAGAAGTGGAGTTAAGGGTTTACTTTCAAGTTCTAATTAAGAAAGCGAGAATTCCTCAAAGTTATGAGTTTCCATGCATTTGAGAACATTGTTGCCTTGCTAATTTATGGTTTGGTTCTTTCTAACTCGGATCAATTCATAGATGTCAATGCCATCAAGTTATTTCTTACCCGATCCATGTGCCTACCTTACTTGGAGACATCCTACATTCTCTCCACACTCGTACTACTAGCGACAAGGAACTCTCATGTGTTGTGTCCCGTTACTTTCAAGGTGGTTTATTTGCACCTTCCTCCATCGATTTTGAAGAATGAACAAAGGTTGAGATGGTCTCAAGATTGATGTCACTCTCTCATTCCGATATCCGTTGGAATCTTTTCTCTCAAAAGGACTTCACCTTCATTGGCGTTGTGGAGTTCCCTAATGTACCGCTCCTTGGTATAAGGGGTATTACCTACACCCTTCTTTAGCTCTCGTCGGTTTGGTTTTGCTCGAAAAGATGGTCCACATGATATGCTTCTCCAAGATATTGTCCGACTACAATCATGATCTCGAATTACCGCGAAGGTTTATACATGCTTGGGGCATGGTAAAGAAGGCGATACCAAGACTTTGGGGCACGGAACTCCATTCCTTGGGAACCTTACCTCAAATGGAGTGCGAGCTCGAGCTCAAAACCTCATGATGCCATTCACGCTGTTTACCGGTAATTATGGAACTGTTGCTATAGGTGATGCACCCTATGTTGTTCTCCATCGACATGCCTCACGATTTTGAAGACTTGAAGCGATCTGGATTCGACTTAAAGAAGAAAGGATACCTTTGAAGCTCGGTGTTATGCAAGTGAGAAGAAAGTTCTAGAGTTGACCAAGCTACTTCATGAGGAGGCGAAATATCAGCGCTACATCGGCACCAAGGCGCCCATGGGAGACTTAGAGCTTTAGGATTTTATGCCTTTCTTTTATTGTTTTGGACTATCTTTTGTACTTAAAAGAAAAAGAGAATAATAAAAGAAGTACTAATAAATGTTTTTCATTGCTTGTTTAACAAATTTAAATCTCTTAGGTCCTTGAAAACATTGCATTGCATTCGCATAAACATTGCATATCATAGCATAACATTGCATCACAGGTACATTGGAGATTGGTTTTCTCATTTTCTCGCTATTTATTTTAGCGAAATGGCTCTTGAACAGTATCAAAGATCTCGAGCTCGAATGCTCGGTTTAGAGATGTTCACCAGCTTGGTCCAAGGCCAAGAAGATCGAAGAAGCTCATCAACAAGAAGAAGAAGGTTGTTGGTCTCCTCAACATGGGTGAGCGTTTCAAAGGGGTCCAAAAGTGGTCGATCGGATCGAGCTCTCTGAAGGAAGTGTCCATACCGGGGAGTACCAAGGGTGATGAAGGTGGCGGCGTGAACCAAAGAAAGGAGGAGAGGATCATTCGATTATGGCGATACTACGAGGAAGATGACAAGTACAAGCAACTTGAAGATCGTCGAATCTTGTGGAAAACACGAAGATGTCGGGCTGAATTTTGATGATCTAAGTCTTGTCCACAGTGTTGTGATTCCTCCCAAGTTCAAAGTTCCCTTTTCCAAATATGATGGCATGTCTTGCCCTAAGCTGCATTTGAAGTCCTATGTCCGGAAGATCAACCCCCATGATGAGAAGTTGTGGATGCACTATTTTCAAGAGAGTTTGTCCGGAACCCAATTGGAATGGTACTATCGACTAGAGAATGGCCGTATCCGTACTTGGGTGATTTGGTGATGCTTTCTGAGACGATATGAGTACAATCTTTGAATTGACACCCACTCGCATGCAACTACAAGGCATGTCTATGGGCCGTGTGAGAAGTTCAAGGGTATGCTCGAAGTGGAGAGATCTAGCGAGTGAGTTCAACCACCCTTGTCCAATAGGGAGTTGGTTGATATGTTTATGGGAACAACAGCGGGCCCATTCTTCAATCATCGATTGGAAATTCTTCATCCGGATTCACCGTGATATTGACATGACGCGTGAAGTGGTACCAAGAGTGGAAAGATTCATGTAGAGACATCTTGAATCTTTGCGAATCTTTTGGTGCTAAGAAAGAAGTTAATCTTGTGTATGGTCAGAAAAGCCGAGCCAAGACCGACCGTGCTCAATCGTAAGGCGGTTGTGATCTCGATCCTACATCGGCCAACCTCGGTGAGACAACGCGTAACGAGCAGCGCCACGAGGCAGTTCTGATCAACATGCCATTGTGCAAGCCTTGCAACACATGTTGAAAGCGAAATTGATTACTTTGAGGATCCTCCTCGAATGTCAACACTTCCTCTCCAGTACAATCCTAATGCTAAGTGTGCTTACCATTCCAATAGCCGAGACACGACAACGACAATTGTTGGGCTCGAAGAACAAGATTCAAGATATGATTGAAGCTAAGCGATTGAGTTTGACCCTCTGTTGAGACTCGAATGTGATCAGCGCTATGCTAACCATGACAAGAGTTCCAACGGGTGATGATACTTATGTTTTCAACATAGATGACTTGACCATTCCTCGATGGTATTAAGAAGAATTTGTTGCAAGCGGTGTCAATCCGGATGCCTAGAATTGTCGTTGGTGCCCGTCACACGATGGTTGTGCTTGGTTGAGAAGGCGTGTTCGATGTATGATGGACAACCGTGAGATACTATTTACGAAACCACACGTGCGATGTGTGAAGAAATGTCTAAGTTGAAGATCGACAATGCGAGCAAGCTGTACCATCGTGTGGGATACCTTGGGGCAGCCAAGTGGAAAGTATGATTACATGGTGAAGTACAGTCCGGATAGTTACAAGATTCCTATTGAAGATGTTAAAAAGGATGGGGTGCGATTTCCAAGACTATGTTGATGTTAACACAATAAGGTTTCCTCTGCTTATCCCGTGCCTAGGTGGCACCTCTCATCATCACTTCTCCAAGGCGGTTCCATATTCCTCGACAAGGCTATCCCTTGGAATTATGGATCGATGTTTACTATCATGGCGTCAAACAAGATCCTCGACCGTTGAAGATCTTACTTCTTTGAAGTTTCTATTCGACATTTACAACATCACGGATCGATGGGTGACCGAACGGAAGGGTATTCTCTCGAGATCTCTCCTCCAAAGACACTGCGACTCGGCTCGCATTCCGACTACCAATCAATACCCCGGCTAGAGGAACGGTGACTCATCACCTCAACGGAAGTACCAAGGAAGTTCTTGAAGACACCTCAAACAAAAATGGAGGAAATTAGAAGATCATCAAAAGAGTGATTACAATGTTGTGGAGCAGTTAGGAGACTCGTCCAAGATCTCCATGCTCGCTTTGCTCTTGTGCTCGAGGCTCATGCTAATGCCTTGGTGAAGTTTACGAAGAATGCTCATGTACATAAGACACTACCACCCAGTTCGAAGTTTGTATTGCTAGCTGGCTGCCAACAACGGCCTAGGTTTCTCGATCTTGATTTAACTCCTTGGAAAGAAACATAACAAGGCCTTGCACATCTCTTGAATGCAAGGGTACTACCATCTCATGTTTTGGTTGACACGGTTACGCTCTGAATATCCTACCGAAGGCTTTTGATCGGCTTGATGTCGAAGGGTTGGTTCGAGACCAGTGACATTATTGTGAGGGCTTTTGATGGTTCTAAGCGCCACGTGCTTGGAGAGCTCACTCTGCACTGTTAAAGTCGGTTCCGGACTTTTGATTCTACTTTCTTTGTCATGGACATCCGTCCGACATACTCTTGCCTACTTGGGCCCTTGGATACATGGGGCGGTACCTACCTCTACCTTACATCGGCTGAAGTACCGGTGAAAGGGAAGGTTGTCACGGTATGTGGTGAAGAAGAGTATATGTCGGTCATCTGATCATTCCGCTATCTCGAGATGGAGGGTGAATTCTTGAGACTCCTGTCAAGCTTTTGAAACAATTCCCAGTCATGCTGTTGACTCTCCGTCCTCTGAAGATGCTAAAGTTCCGCCTAGGATGGCCTCATTGAAAGATGCTCAAGCTTTTGTTGAACAAGGAGGTAGTGCTATTTGGGGACAGCTCCTAATCTTCCTTTCAAATTTGACAAAGCGGTTTAGGCTTCACCATCAAGGTCGAGAAGATGATACGCGTGAGCGTGCCGCCACTTCCTTTCGCATCGATCGAGTGGAATCCATGCTATAGAAGGCGGCGACAGCGGCTTCGACATCGCAAGTGGATCTTCCACTCTAGATCATGGGCTCGACAATTGGAAGGCGAAGCGTCATGCCAATCTCCTTTAGCGAGGAGTAATTGCTCTTGTTTTGTTTTGCTTTTCGTTTCTTTATGTTTGAACAATAAACTTTGAAAGCTTGGTGCCTTGCAGGGCGTCATGGCTCGTTCGAGGTTTTTATCATCGTTTGCGTATTTTCATTCAATAAATTCGTTGGACTTTTGCATTCAATTGTTTGTTTTCTTTCTTTTACTTTATCACCCCTTCAAAAAGCTATGTGTTCTTACACACACCGTGATACAACTGCGAGAATCACTCCGAATCTCGTTAATATGACTATGCTAGTGCTAAATATGACTTGATAATCGATCTACCAAGCGAAGCGAAAGTGAGGAAGATTGTGAAGTGCCGGAGAACTTTCAGTGCTACAACAAGAAGGCGAGTTATCTGCCACCACGAAGAGCAAGTTGAGGTTGTGAATTTGGTGCTTGACGAGAAGAAAAGAGATCAAGATAGGAGCGGGTCTTGAGCAGTGTTAAAGAAAGGTTGGTTCGGATGCTACGAGACTATATTGAGGTTTTGCTTGGTCATACGAAGACATGCACAGTTTAGACATTGATATTGTGGTACACGATTGCCGACAAAAGAAGGTTCTCTCGGTGAAGCAGAAGGTTAAATCGCATGCGTCACGAGATGTCGAGAAAATCAAAGCCGTTATGAAGCGGTTCAGCGGTTTCTTAGTGTCACCTCTTATCGATGGGTTGCAAATGTGGTACCCGTACCTAAGAAGGATGGTAAAGTACGAATGTGTGTGGATTCGAGATCGAACAAAGCGGTCAGAAAGGCGATTTCCACTTCCTCATATTGATATTACGGTTGACAACACGCTCGGCATAAGGTTTTCTCCTTCATGGATGGTTTCTCCGGTTACAATCGGATCAAAATGGCTCCGAAGACATGGAAAGACTACTTTCGTTACATAGTGGGGCACTTTCTGCTACAAGGTTATGCCGTTCGGATGAAGAATCGGCGCCACTTATCGATGCTATGGTGACATTGTTTCATGACATGATTCATCACGAGATAGAGGTCTCGTCGGCGATATGATAGCTCGATCCCGGTGAAGAAGAACATCTTGGTCATTTGCGAAGCTATTGACGGGTTGAAGAAGTCTGATTGAGATTGAATCTAACAAGTGCACCTTTGGAGTCGGATCGGAAAACTCCTAGGGTTTGTTGTCGATGGTAAAGGTATTGAAGTTGATCCGCCAAGGTTAAAGCTATTCAAGAGATGCCGCTCCCTGAGAAGGAAGTCGAGAGGTTTCTTGGGCGATTGAACTACATTGCGATTCATTGCACATAACTACCACTTGTGAGCCAATCTTCAAGTTACTTAAGAAAGATCAAGTAGTAGAATGGAGCAGCGATTGCGGATCGCTTTTGACAAAATCAAGAAATACCTCGAGAATCCTCTATCCGATGCCACTGCCGAAGAAGACCTCTTATCATGTACTTGGCGGTGTTAGAGAACTCAATGGGGTGTGTGTTGGGGCAACATGGCAGTGCAGTCGAAAAGAGCGTGCAATATACTACCTTAGCAAAAGTTTACCGGTGAAACAAGATACTCACGCTCGAGAAAACTTACAAGCGCTTTAACTTGGGCTGCTCGCCGACTAAGGCGATATATGTTGACTCACACTACCTTGTTGATTTCAAGATGGATCCGATAAAATACATCTTTGAGAAACCAGCTCTCTCGGAAGAATAGCAAGATGGCAAATGATCTTGACCGAATATGACATCGATACACTTCTCGAAGCGATCAAAGGAAGTGTAGTAGCGATCATTTGGCTCATCAAGCCGTAGATGACTATCGATCTATGCGGTTCAATTTCGATGAAGATGTTTTACTAATTCTGATTGCGAAGAACCGGCCTAGCGAAGGACACGAACAAGGATCCCGATGGACTATGGTTTTGATGGAGCCTCAAGCGCAGCAATGGCATTGGCGCCATCATTACATCCCTACGGACATACTCCTTTCACCGCGATTATGTTTGATTGCACGAACAACATGGCGAATATGAGCGTGCATCATGGGTCTTAAAGCTGCTATTGACTTAAGAATCAAGTTCTTACAAGTGTATGGAGACTCGACTTTAGTGATCGATCAGTTAAGGCGGTGGGATACGAAACATCCGAATCTCATTCCATATCGAGGCATGTTCGAGTTTGATTCCTTACTTGAAGAGATTACTTTCAATCATATTCCACGAGAAGAGAATCGGTTGGCGAGGCATTGGCTACTATGCGTCTATGTTCAAGGTTAGATGGGACAACGAGGCTCCCGGATCATCATTGAGAAGTTCGACGAACCGGTATTGTTATGAGCTTGGCGAGAAGAGACCTTGGTACTATGGCGTGAAGAGATACCTTGAGACTCGGGAATATCCAGAGGGCATACATTAACGATAAAGAAGTTCATGAGAAGATTTGCATCTAAATTCTTCCTCGACGACATCTTATACAAGCGACCACGACTTGTGCTTACTCATTGTGTAGACGAGCAATACTATCATGGAAGAGTAACACGAAGGCGAATTTGGTACCCACTCCGATGGACATCGATGGCTAAAAGATTTTGAGAATGGGTTACTATTGGTCCACCATGGAAGCGATTGTCACCTTCGCTCGATCTTGTCACAAGTGCGGTTATGCCGATAAAGTACATGTACCTCGATACCTCACGATGTTTTAACTTCTCCTTGGCCTTTTGCAATGTGGGGCATTGACATGATTGGAAATCAAGCCCGACTTCCAATGGACATCGTTTCATCCTTGTGGCAATAGATTACTTTACCAAGTGGGTAGAAGCGACCTCGTATGCATCATTACCAAGAATGTTGTGGCTCGATTCATCAAACATAATCTTATCATCGGTATGGCACTCCGAAAGGATTATCACGAATAACGGTTCCAATCTCAACAATAAGATGATCACGAACTCTGCCGCAGTTCAAGATCAAACATCACAATTCTTCTCCTTATCGGCCTAAGATGGCAGCAGATGGAAGCCAATAAGAACATTAAAAAGATGTCTGATGACTTACAAAGATTGGCATGAAATGTTACCATTTGCTCTTCATGGTTATCGCACTACAACACGAACATCAGCGGCAACCCTTCTCTCTTGTATACGATATGGAAGCCGTCTTACCCATCGAGGTTCGATACCCTCGACGAGTCCTCGAGAGCGAGTTAGGCGAAGCGATTGGGTCAGACTCGCCTTGACCGATTAATTTGATTGATGAAAGCGACTCGCATCCATCGCCATGGACAGTTATCGAAGCGAATGATCGAGCATTTAACAAGAAGGTCAAGCACGAGTCTACCAAGTCGGTGATCTAGTAGTCAGCGCATCATTCTTCCACAAGGTGATCCCAGGGCAAATGGACTCCCACTTATGAGGGACCGTTTGTAGTCAAGGCGATATTTTCCGTGGAGCTATGATACTTAGCACCATGGATGGTGAAGACTTCCACACCACATGAGCGAGACATAGTCAAAAATACTACGCATAAAGAGACCCGCTAGGTCGGCGAACCTAGGCAAAAATAAGGGCATCTGGCGAACCAAAGGTTCGGGCAAAAATTAAGGATATATGCAAAATATGTACACCGGCAAGTCGAAAACACGAAAAGCGGCTTGGGCAAAAAGGTATCGGTGGTGAAAACCGAAAGGCGGTCTAGGCAAAAGTTAGGGATTTAAGCGTGCGACTATGTCTCTTCGGATCACCTTCGGACTACTATCGACATTCAAGATTCAAATGGCGAAGATCGGTCTACTCACTTTCTACCGGCAAGGAGATGAGATAGTTGAAATATATGAGTACTAGCATAGTTGGAACCTAACGAGATTGTTTCCATAGCTTTTACCTTTCTTGTGTACAAACTACTTGGCCATCGCCATCTTTCAAATAAGCAAACTTCTTTCTCTTTACAATTTTTGTTGTTGTCGTTTGCAATAAGTCCAACGTTTGCTTTGAATGACTATCGCATTTGACAATAAGAATCTAATCACAAACATACGAAAAGTGAACATTCAAAGTACTTACTACGGTTCGAGGTGGGATGACGAAAGTCAACAAATAGTTTCCCAGGCATAAAGGTGTCACCCACACACACCTTCCCAGGAGTATAAGGAATCCGACAGCAAATCCACTCAATCGAGAACACATCGGTCTCTAGCGGTAACACTTCATCCCGAGATATTTCTCAATCCTCCCCTTCTCCGGCGGTATCGGACTCAAAACTTGGTCGGATAGTGCATCGGAGGAATACACCTTTATTCCCCGGCCGAGATTACAACGGACTCGGACTCTTCAGCCGGTCTCTGCAACCATCAAATGCTCTCATGAGATCTACACTCGAAATCCCCAGTAGAGCACCTCCTAAATTTCCTCAGCAGGATCTATATACAAGGTCCTCAATAGATCGCCTCCCAGACTCTCCTCAGCAGGGTCTATATATGAGATCTCCGACAACGAGCCTCAAATCTCTACCGTCCTCAACAATGTCTAGACCCAAGACTTGGTCAAATAGTGCATCGGAGGAATCCAAGATATCTTTCTTCTCCTTCAAAAGCAAGGTTCTCACCTACTCAATTCCCCAGGCAGAAGTCAGAAATCTTCAAACAGAATATCCGCATCTTCTTCAAGATGGATATGTTTTGAAATATCACAACATTCATCATTCATACATTTCTCATAAAAGTCATAATTCATGCATATGTCATTCATATACACTGTCATGCATCATACTTTGCATAAGACTAACAAATATTCTATCAAAGTTTTCTTGTTTTCTCCAAAGCAGTGTGATCATTTACAGCCAAAGCAGTCGAGATTAAGCCCGAGCCGGAAAACTATCTCGAAAGACCGCCTCCGGCGACGAGGTCCGAGTTAAGCCCGAGCAAGCGGAAAACTATCAAAAGATCACCTACGGTTATCCTCCGATAGCGAGCAATGGATCAACACCGATGCCTGACGGGGAAGCTATCCACATTACGGCCAACTACAATCTCTCTCGGAGTAATCGGTGAAGATTTATTCGATTATCAGCAGCAACTCGAGTCGGCGTGCGACTCGGTTGCCTTGGATGGCATCTAAGCCCATCTCGACTACTTGTCAACATTTCTTCACTTTCGAATCTGCATATGGTTAAAATCAATACAAACCAATAACCTCATTCAAGGTGAACACGAAGTCTAACGTCGACTCCCGGATGGCATCTTAAGCCCATCTCCTCTCCGTTCTAGGAACACCTCTGAGTCTAACGTCGGCTCGCTCCCGGCATCGACCTTTCGGATGGCATCTTAAGCCCATCTCGTCAGCTCTCCTATTTAACGACTCGAGTCTAGCGTCGACTCGTTCCCCGGTGATCTCCAACTTCTCAAATGGCATCTGTAAGCCCGTTCCGCATCGTCCACCAGCGGAGTGTAAATTTTCGGTGTACTCGGTGTTCAATCATCTTCTACCTCCGGTCACGAAGACAAGCATGTCAATCTAACCTTCGGTACAAGAAAATTGAGCAGAGGCGTTGTCATACCCCAAAATTTGCCCTCCATCTTCTCAAAGATTTCATACATCTATGCTCGAGGATTCCTCGAGTTGATCGGACAAACTCTCTCCTAGACAATCAACCCAAACTTGGGTTTGGTATCTCTCAAGTCAAGATGAGTTTCCAACACCTCCAATGGCCTCCATGCCTCCTCATATGCTTCAAAGATTCTCCAAGTCAAGTTTCCTCAGACAATTGCTCAGATGGTTGAAAATCGGGTGTATTGGACAAAAAGTCAACTGTGGTCAACATACAGTCAAACTTCATAATTTTTGGTCAACATCCTCATTTTGAAGTTACATTCATCATTTGATCAAGGGTTGATCATGATTCATCAAGAAAACTCAAAATTTGCCCAAAAGTCAAACTTTCTAAATTAGGGTTTCTAGATGAAAAGTCAATGAACTTTGGTGATCATAACTTTCTCATACTTTCTCGAAATTTTCCACCACCTCTTGTTTTGAAGGAAATTCAATTCTCTACAACTTCATGTCTCACAAGAATGTCCAAAAATGCTTCATTTGAGAGGTATAGCTCAAAACATTACAGGTCATTTTCAAAGTCAACAAAAGTCAACTTTTGTTTTGAAGATATTTTGAGCATGGTAACTCCAATTGAGATGAGACCAAAGACATTGGTTAGAGGACTCTTAGAGCTTTCCAAAAGTCCAAGAACACTCAAAAATGTGGAAAATTGAGCAAGATACACTATTCGAAGTTGGCGATTTTGGACGATTGCACAAAAGGACATTTGGTCAAAATGCAAAATTTTCCAAATGGGCCTATAATCTTTTGATCCAAACTTGTTCATGATGTTATTTTTGACCCATAAAAGCTTGGCATTGGTGATTTTCTATTTTCATGGTTTATATTTGAATTTTACAACATTTAATTCAAAAATAAATTATGTAAAATATGAAAACTAAGTTATTTTTTCAATTAAGTTGGATTTATATCTCTCTTAATGTCCAAGAAAGCCCACACCATTTACCAAATTCGTGCAAGCCATGGCATTGATGAGAAAATCATATTTTCTTCAAAATTTGATTTGTTTTTATTGAAAAATATTTGCACAATCAAGAAGCAATCTTTTTTCACTCCTTTTGCCATCCAATTTTCCTCTATAAATACTCAGCATTGCAGCCAGCACAAGGGACGAAACCCTAGCTCAAGCATAACCCTAACTCTTGCAAATTTTCTCAAGAAACTTGAAAATTCGAATTTTATTCTCCAGCCTTTCTCAACCTCTTCCAGCCATCCAAACGTGCTCAGGGGGTAAGTATGAGTAAGAATACATCATTGGTATTGATTAAAGCAAGCTAAATCGTGTTACATACATGCATACATAACTGATTTCTCTTGAATTCGTATTTTTATTACCAGCCTGTTTTAATTGATTCTAATGCTTGCAATGTGTTCATGAGGTTCCTTGGTTTGATCGGGTCATCGTTTTGATGCTTGTCGTTAGAAACACGATTTGCCATTATTAGGGCTTTTGGGCTATTTCGTTCGAACCGGTTGATCTGAGCCTTTCGGTGAAACTAGCACCACCACCGTGTTCGACCCTCGATTTAGGGGTAGGGTACTCTTTTCCTTTTTATTTCACGTATTTTTCGGGTTTGAAATCGGAGTGATCGGAGAACGGCCAGAGCTAGGGCTCGGCGTCGTTGACCGATCGACTCGGCGAGGCATCGTGTGGCGAGCAATCCGATTCGTCCATTCGATCCACAGGGCCCACGCCGATTGTGTTTTCAAATATACTCGGGCGTGTCAGCGTTCTTATTCAAATGTTTCTCACTTTCCAAACACAAAGGCAATGTGGCGCGGTGGTTAAGGCTTCGTTTTGAAAGATCCTCTCAAGGTCTCGATTCGAACCACCACAGAGACGCATTTCTTTCAAAACTTGCATTATTTTCCTATTTTCATATTTTTCTAATTATTTAATATTTGCATGTTATTTTAATTAATTTCACAATTTTATTACGCATTTAAAAATTACCAAAAACATTTTCTTTTTACATTATTTTCATAAAAACCTTTATTTAATTTAATAAATTAAAAATATAATTTTGCATGCATATTTATTTTATTCATATTTTGCATTTAAATCATTATAAATTGCATTTTAATTATTAAACCTTTTCTAAAAATCCCAAAAATTATTTTAACTTATTTATCTTATTTCCAGCATATATTAATTTTCTCATATTAAAATTTGCATTTTTCTAACATTTTCCTCTTATTCAATTCATCTCGTATTTTAGATTTCCCATTCTTTCACGAGGTTGCTCCGATTCGGACGTTTTCTTTTATCATTTTCTTTTTCCAATTATGTAGCTGCTCATGGGATGTAATAGTTTAAATTAGGCTTTTATTTTTCCATAAGTTTAAATTATGTATCGCCCCAAGCCATGTAATAGCGTGGGTTTATCTTTCCGCACATTCATTTTTTATTTCCGCACTTATCAATTGCTAGTAAATTAGGCGTGTATGGCAAGATAACAATTGGACATAGCTCACACTAATCTTCAAGATAAAATATCTGAATTTGACACACTTCTTTCACACGCACCTTAGGGTAATTCTCTCGATGCCTTTCGATTTCAAATGGTCATGTCCCTCGAGCGTGGGGTATTCTAGCACCGTTGCCTTTCAAACAAATCATCATAGTCCCTTGATACAAAGATCATAGACTCACGATGTCGCCTCCGAATACATGATCTTGACCCTCGATTGTCGCCTCACGAAAAATGATGATAGTCCGCCGATATGTGCTAGGATACTTCCTACAAGTTGCTTTCTATGACCATCCGATGTCCCTTCGAATGTCCCGCTTACATCCAGAATGGAGCTACCTACTAATTAATGGTATGGCTGGCTATTCTAAAGGAGCGTAAATAAAGCGACCAATTACGGCGGGTAAATAAGTCTCTTAGTTGCTTGCTCTATCAAATGCTTTTCATACTACACACTTTTTCAAAGTTCAAATTCTCTTTCAAAACAAAACATTTCCGAACACTTTGTATACACTCCTACATGAGTCATTACAAAGTCAAAGTGAAATGCCTTTTCAAAACATTTTTGTCAAACACACGAAAGCAATTTTAAAAAGTGATCTAGAGCAACTAAGGCCCGTAGATAACTACGGATGGAAAGAAGTCTTGATACCTTCCTTTTCATAACCATTCTCCTACTCGAGAATCTAACGAAGGTCTTTTACATTACTTTTACCTTCCCTTAATTGGATAAAAATAAAAGTCGGTGGCGACTCTTGCTATCCGCACATTTGGATACAAAATCCTACAAAGTCAGTTCAAGTATTACAACTATGTTGAGGTTTTTGCTTGGTCATACATGCGGTTTAGACATTGATATTGTAGTGCACGATTGCCAACAAAGAAGGTTTTCTCGGTAAAAGCGAAGGTTCGTCGTATCGTCACGAGATGTCGAGAGAAAATCAAAGCCGAAGTTATGAAGCGGTTCAATCTTTGGTTTCTTAGTCACCTCTTATCCCCGATGGGTTGCTAATGTGGTGCACATGCCCAAGAAGGATGGTAAGATACGAATGTGTGTGGATTACGAGATCGAACAAAGCAAGTCAGAAAGCGATTTCCACTTCCTCATATTGATGTTACGGTTGACAATACCGCTCGGCACAAGGTTTCTCCTTCATGGATGGTTTCTCCGGTTACAATCGGATCAAAATGGCTCACGAAGATATGGAAGACTACTTTCATTACGGTGGGGTACTTTCTGCTACAAGGTTATGCCGTTCGGGCTGAAGAACGCGGGCGCCACTTATCAGCGTGCTATGGTTACATTGTTTCATGACATGATTCATCACGAGATAGAGGTCTCGTCGGCGACATGATAGCTCAATCACGGGAAGAAGAACATCTTGATCATTTGCGAAACTATTTGTGATTGAAGAAATGGGTGAGACTTAATCCCAACAAGTGCACCTTTGGAGTCAGATCCAGAAAACTCCTAGGGTTTGTCGTCAGTGGAAGAGGTATTGAGGTTGACCTTGCCAAGGTTAGGGCCATTCAAGAGATGCCAGCGCCCGAGAAAGAGGTCGGAGGTTTCTTGGGCGATTAAACTACATTGCGATTCATTGCACACCTAGCGCTGCTTGTGAACCAATCTTGAGTTACTTAAGAAAGATCAAGTGGTAGAATGGAGCGGCGATTGCGGATCTCCTTTGACAAAATCAAAGAGTACCTCTGAATCCTCCCATCTGATGCCGCCCATGAAGGAAGACCTCTTATCATGTACTTGGCGGTGTTAGAGAATTCAATGGGGTGTGTGTTGGGGCAACATGGAGTCAGTCGAAAAGAGCATGCAATATACTACCTTAGCAAAAGTTTACATTGTGAAACAAGATACTCTCGAGAAAACTTGCGCTTTGGCTTTCATGGCTAAGGCGATATATGTTGACTCACACTACCTTATTGATTTCAAGATGGATCCGATAAAATACATCTTTGAAAACCACTCTCTCGGGAAGAATAGCAAGATGGCAAATGATCTTGACCGAATATGACATCCGTATACTTCTCGAAAGCGATCAAAGGAAGTGTGGTAGCCGATCATTTGGCTCATCAAGCCGTAGATGACTATCGATCTATGCGATTCAATTTCCAGACGAAGATGTTTTGCTAATTCTGATTGCGAAGAGCCGAGCCCGACGAAGGACACGAACAAGGATCCGATGGACCATGGTCTTTGATGGAGCCTAACGCACTTGGCAATGGCATTGGTGCCATCATTACATCCCTATGATGGACATACTTTCACCGCAGATTATGTTTCATTGCACTAACAACATGGCCGTCTGGCGTGCATCATGGGTATCAAAGTGCTATTGACTTAAGAATCAAGTTCTTGCAAGTATATGGAGATTGACTTTGGTGATCGGTCGGATAAAGGCGAGTGGGACACGAAGCATCCGAATCTCATTCCATATCGAGAGCATGTTACGAGTTTGATTCCCTACTTGAAGAGATTACTTTTGATCATATTCCACGAGAAGAGAATCGGTTGGCGAGGCGCATTGGCTACTATGTCGTCTATGTTCAAGGTTAGATGGGACAACGAGGCTCCCGGATCATCATTGAGAAGTTCGACGAACCGGCATATTGTTATGAGCTTGAGAAGAGAAACCTTGGTACTATGGCGTGAAGAGGTATCTTGAGACTCGGGAATATCCAGCAGGAGCATCTAATGATAAAGTTCATGAGAAAATTTGCATCAAATTCTTTCTCGACAGCATCTTATACAAGCGACCACGACTTGTGCTTACTCATTGTGTAGACGAGCGACAATCGTATCATGGAAGAGTTACGAAGGCGAATTTGGTACCCACTCGGTGGACACACCATGGCTAAGAAGATTTTGAGAGCAGGTTACTATTGGTCCACCATGGAAGCGATTGTCACCTTACGCTCGATCTTGTCACAAATGCGGTTATCTTGACAAAGTACACGCCTCCGATATCTCGAATGTTTTAACTTCTCCTTGGCCTTTGCAATGTGGGGCATTGACATGATTGGAGAAATCAAGCCCGACTTCCAGCGGACATCGTTTCATCCTTGTGGCAATCGATTACTTTACCAAGTGGGTAGAAGCGACCTCGTATGCATCTGTTACCAAACGTTGTGGCTCGATTCATCAAGCATAATCTTATCATCGGTATGGCACTCCACGAAAGGATTATCACGGATAACGGCTCTAATCTCAACAACAAGATGATCAAGAACTACGCAGCGATTCAAGATCAAGCATCACAATTCATCTCCTTATCGGCCTAAGATGAATGGCGCGATGGGCCGCCAATAAGAACATTAAGAAGATTATCTGAGAAGATGTGACTTACAAAGATTGGCATGAGATGTTACCATTTGCTCTTCATGGTTATCGCTACTGACACGAACATCCACGAGGGCAACCCCTTCTCTCGTATCACGGTATGGGCCGTCTTGCCCATCGAGGTTCGGATACCCTCAACGAGTCCTCAGGAGGCGAGTTAGGCGAAGCGATTGGGTCAGACTCGCCTTGACCAAATTAATTTGATTGATGAGAAGCGACTCGTCCATCGCCGCAGACGGTTATCGAAGCGAATGATCGAGCATTTAATAAGAAGGTCAAGCACAGTCTATCAAGTTGGCGATCTAGTAGTCAAGCGCATCATTCTTCCACAAGGTGATCCAGGGGCAAATGGACTCCCACCTATGCGGGACCGTTTGTAGTCAAGATTTTCGGCGGGCTATGATACTTAGCACCATGGATGGTGAAGACTTTCCACACCATGAGCGGACATAGTCAAAAATACTACGCATAAAAGACCCGCTAGGTCGGTGGCCTAGGCAAAAATAAGGGCATCTGGCGAACCAAAAGTTCGGGCAAAAGTTAAGGATATATACAAAAGATGTACACCAGTCGAAAACACGAAAAGGCGGCTTGGGCAAAAAGGTATCGGTGGCGAAAACGATAGGCGGTCTAGGCAAAAGTTAGGGATTTAAGCGTACAACTATGTCTCTTCGGATCACACCTTCTAGACTACTATCGGCATTCAAGATTCAAATGGCGAAGATCGGTCTACTCACTTTCTCTCAAGGAGATGAGATAGTCGAAATATATGAGTACTAGCATAGTTGGAACTTAACGAGATTGTTTCGCATAGCTTTTACCTTTCTTGTGTACAAAACTACTTGGCCATCGCCACATTTCAAATAAATACAAGTTCTTTCTCTTTACAATTTTCACTATTGTCGGTTGCAATAAGTCCAACGTTTGCTTTGAATGATTATCGCGCTCGACAATAAAATCCCTTTGCAAGCGTCGAAAATGAACATACAAAAGTACTTACTACGGGTTCCAAGAATTGGGATGACGAAAGTCACCAAATAGTTCCCCACGAGCATAAAGGTGTCACTCACAACACACCTTCCCAGTAGTATATGTTAATCCTGACGGTGATTCCACTCTCCGAAACAATGTTACATCGGTCTCAGCGGTAACACTTCACCCCAGTCAAGGTGTTTATCCCGGTAGTATCTCTCGATCATTCCCCTTTCCCTAGCGGTATCGGACTCGAAACTTGGTGGATAGTGCATCGGAGGAAACTACATCTTCATTCCCGGCCGGAGATTACAGCGGGCTCCGGACTCTTCTAACGGTCTCTCAACAACCATCATATTCTCGGCAAGATCTACACTCGGAATCGGTGGGCGCCTCGAATCTCCTCGGCGGGATCTCGTACAAGGTCCCCGGATCGCCTCCCGATTCTCTTGACGAGGTCTATATGAGATCTCCAGCGACGAGTTTCTCAATCTCTACCTTCCTCAACAATATCTAGGCCCAAGACTTGGTCAGATAGTGCATCGGAGGAATCCAGGATATCTTTCTTCTCCTTTCAAAGCGGGGTTCTCACTACTCGATTCCCCAGCGAATCTTCAAGCAAGACATCGCATCTTCTTCAAGATGGATATGTTTTGAAATATCACAACATTTATCATTCATACATTACTCATAAAGTCATAATTCATGCATAAGTCATTCATATACTCATGCATCATACTTTGCATAAAACTAACCAATTTTCTATCAAAGTTCCTCTTGTTTTCTCCAAAGCAGTGTGATCGGCGAGCGGTCGAGTTAAGCCCGAACCGGCGGAAAACTATCCGAAAGACCACCTCGGTTATCCTCAGATAAGGCGATGGATCAACACCGATGCACAGCGGGAGCTATCCACATTCTTGCCAACTACCCCTCGAGTAATCGGCGAATTTATTCGACCCCTATTATCAGCAACTACGAGTCTAGCGTCGACTCGGTTGCCTTGGATGGCATCTTAAGCCCATCTCCACTACTTGTCAACATTTCTTCACTTCGAAATCTGCATATATGGTTAAAAATCAATACGGACCAATGACTTCATTCAAAGTGAACACGAAGTCTAACGTCGACTCCCTTCGGATGGCATCTTAGCCTCCTCTCCGTTCCAGAACATCTGAGTCTAACATACGACTCACTCCCCAGCATCGACCTTTCCGGATGGCATCTTAAGCCCATCTCCGTCACTCTCCTATTAACAACCTCGAGTCTAGCGTCGACTCGTTCCCAAATAAGTCTCCAACTTCTCCAAATGGCATCAAAGCCCATTCCGCATCGACCAATAGCGAGTGCAAATTTTCGGTGTACTCGGTGTTCAATCATCTTTACCTCCGGTCACGAAGACAAGCGTGTCAATCTAACCCTCGGTACAAGAAGATTGAGCAGGGGCAGCTGTCATACCCCAAAATTTGCCCTCCATCTACTCAAGAGATTTCATACATCCTACTCAAGGATTCCTCGAGTTGATCGGACAAACTCTCCCTAGACAATCAACCCAAACTAGGGTTTGGTATCTCTCAAGTCAAGATGGATTCCCAACATCTCCAATGGTCTTCATGCCTCCTCATATGCTTCAAAGATTCTCCATGTCAAAATTCAAGCTTCAAGTCAAGTTTCCTCGAGCGATTGCTCGGATGGTTGAAAATCGGTGTGTTGGACAAAAGTCAGCTGTGGTCAACATACATCAAACTTCATAATTTCTGGTCAACATCCTCATTTTGAAGTTACATTCATCATTTGATCAAGGGTTGGTCATGATTCATCAAGAAAACTCAAGATTTTCTCAAAAGTCAAACTTTCTAAATTAGGGTTTCTAGGTGAAAAGTCAAGCGAACTTTGGTGATCATAACTTTCTCATACTTTCTCAAATTTTCCCAAAGCTCATTTTGAAGGAAATTCAATTCTCTACAACTTCATGTCTCACAAGAATGTCCAAAAATGCTTCATTTGAGAGGTATAGCTCAAAACATTATAGGTCATTTTCAAAGTCAACAAAAAGTCAACTTTTTGTTTTGAAGATATATTGAGCATGGTAACTCCAATTGAGATGAGACCAAAGACATTGTTTAGAGGACTCTTAGAGCTTTCCAAAAAGTCCAAGAACACTAAAAAATGTGGAAAATTGAGCAAGTTACACCATTCACAAGTTGGGCAATTTTGAAAGAATGCACAAAGAGAGATACTTCAAAAAATCAAATCTTTTGCAAATGGGCCTACTTTTTCTTCATCCAAACTTATTCCTCATGCAATTAGGAATGTCCAAGCCCAATGCCACGATTTTCTATTTTATTTTCCTATTTAATTTGGAATTTATTCATTTAAATACAAATTAATTTGAAAAATAAAGTATAAAATCAAAATTAATTGAAAGATTGATTTTTATTGCTTGCTTGTGATCCAATTAACCCATAAATGCCAGCAATTTCGAAATTGAATCAAATATGGGAAGATTAGATTGAAATTGGACCAAAGTTTGAAAATTTGATTTCATGAAAAAATCAAAATTGATTTCCATTGATTATTGATCAATTCTTTCCAAAATCAATCCCAAATCCATCCAGCATATATACTTGATGCATACCAATTGCAAGAGGACGAAAAAATTGCCTTGGAAACCCTATTCTCAAACTCAAAAAATCGTGTTCTTGAAGCAATTGGCAATCCTTATTCGGTAGTTTTCAATCAATTTTAAGGTGTCAAACACATTCCTTGATACCCCAGGAGTGATTCCAGATACTTACTTTGCCAAAAAACATCAAGAATCGAGCAAATCAGAATTCGGTTTGTCAAACTTTTTCCAAATTCGATTTCTAACATTCATGCATTATTAACACGATTTGTTGTTGTTTTTATGATCAGTGATAAGTTTGCAAGCATTCTGGGTTGTTTGATTGCATTTCCATAGCCTGGAGGTCGATATGTCATAGTTAGGGTTTGTAACCTCGAATTAGGGCTTTGCTAAAACGGAAAAATTAGACCATGAGACTAATACCAGTGAATTCGGAATGATGTCCTAAATCGAACCATGGCCTTGGATGTTATTTATATTACGCGTGCTGTGTTTTTGATTTTGCTAGGGACTTTGCGTCGAGCCATGGCCGACGCTGGATTTTCAAATTTTTGAAACGAAGAAGATGAAGTCTCCCGCGGTGATGAGGCAAGTCAGGGAGCGACGCGTGTGAAGATCCGTTCGTTCCGTTTCAAAACACAAATGCACATATGGCGTAGCGGTTAAGGCGTGGACTGTTTCCAGATGCTCCAAGGTGTCCTGAGTTCGATCCCTATGGGCACCAGTTTTGCTTCTTTTTCTCAGGTTTGCATATTTTTCCAATATTTTCATATTTTATTATATTTTCATAATTTGCATTGTTTTAATTATTTTCATCATTTTATTTCTGCATTATAAAATTATCAAAAATATTTATTCTTTTTGCATTACTTTCAGAAAAATCTTTATTTAATTTAATAAATTAAAAAATACATTTTTGCATGCATATTTATTTTTATTTATAATTTAGCATTTAAATCATTGTAAATTAGTTTTTTATTACTAAAATGCATCTAAAAAATCCTAAAAAATTATTTTAGCTTATTTATCTTATTTCCAGCATATATTAATTTTCCCATATTAAAATTTGCATTTTCTAACATTTTTCCTTGTTCGATTCATATTGCATTTTAGATTTCTTCTTTTTATGCAGTTGATCCGATTCAGACGATTTTCTCTTTATCATTTTATCATTCTATTTTTTTCCAATAATGTAATTGCTCATGGGATGTAATAGTTTAATTTAGGGCTTTACTTTCCGCATTTTAAATTATGTATCTGCCCCAAAGCCATGTAATAGGCGTGTATGGCAAGATAAAATTGAACATAGCCCACTAATCTTCAAGATAATATATTCTGAATTCAACACCTTTGCTTCACACCGCTTAGGATAATTCTCTCTCGATGCCTTTCGATTCAAAATGGTCATGTCCCTCGAACGTAGAGGTATTCTAGCACCGTTGCCTTCCAAATAAATCATCATAGTCCCTTCGATACAAAGATCATAGACCCACGACGTCGCCTCCGAATACATGATCTTGACCCTCGATTGTCGCCTACAAAAAATGATGATAGTCCCTTCGAATGTGCTAGGATACTTCCTACAAGTTGCCTTCGATGATCATCCGATGTCCCTTCGAATGTCCCGCTTACATCCAACGAATGGAGCTACCTACTAACTAATGGTATGGCTAGCGCTATTCTAAAGGAACGTAGAAGTACAACAAAACGACCAATTTCGAGTGGGCAAATAAGTCTCTTAGTTGCTTGCTCTATCAAATGCTTTTCGCACCACACATTCTTTTTCAAAGTTCAAATTATTTTCAAAACGAAACATTTCAGAACACTTTGTATACACTCCTACATGAGTCATTACAAAGTCAAAGCGAAATGCCTTTTTCAAAACATCTTTGTCAAACACACATAAAGCAATTTTAAAAGAGTTATCTAAAAGCAACTAAGAGCCCGTAGAGTAAATTGCGGATGGAAAGGGGTGCTAATACCTTCCCTTTTCATAACCATTCTCCCGAACTCAGAATCTAACGAAGGTCTTTTTCTGTTACTTTTACCTTCCCTTAATTGGATAAAAATAAAAGTCGGTGGCGACTCTTGCTATCCGCACATTTGGATACAAAAATCCTACAAGTCAGTTCACCGTATTACAATATCACACACACACACACACACACACACACACTTGTTTATACAACTGTCTAATTATAACATAACAATTAGTCTAACCAATAGGTTCCCCACAGTTGTAGCCTCCGCTTGGGCTTTATACAAGATAATTCATCTCTAGCATGAATTTAGCCTCCACTTGGGCTTTATACAAGATAACTCTCCCCACAGAGTTCAGCCTCCTCTTAGGCTTCATATAAGAAAACTCATTCATCTGAGTTTAGCCTCCGCTTAGGCTTCATATAAGACAACACTCCTATGAGTCGGCCTCCTCTTGGGCTTCGTTCAAAGAACTCCTCATTGAGTTTAGCCTTTTCTTGGGCATCATACAATGAAGGAGGCGGAAATCTCTTGACCTCTATTGGGCTTCCAATACAAAGAATCACCGGCTAAGATAGAACCACGAAAGGATGGTTTCCGGTGAAATCACTTTCAAATCCCAGAGTAAAATTTCCGGTGAAATTGCTCTTAATTCCAAAAGGATGGTTTGGTGAAATCCTTTTAACACAAAGCCGACCATACCCTATAGCTTCCTCTTGAGCTTCATACAAGGACCCTCGATGACCCTCGGAATGCCTCCTCTTGGGCTAACAATACAAGGACCCACGGGCTTCTTAAAAGCATCCCTTTAATCCAATCCATTTCTCCTCGAGATTTAGACATCTATCATCTCTATGGAAGAAGTATCTCATCTATCACATCACATACAATCAAACTCTTTTCAAACTGTTTTCAAACAAAACATCTCTTAATTGTAAGTGGTAACGCTTGTACACTCAAGAAAAACACCCAATGCTTACAGTTAAAAGATTCAATCATCTTTTTCAAACATCTTTCTTAAACATGTAAGTGGTAGCACACTCAAGCAAAGCACCTAATACTTACGACGAAGATTTTAATCAATCAAACTTTTCAAAATGTATGTGATGAAATAGATTAGATACATTTTTCATTAAAATGACATTTATCATCTCTTACTAACATCTCGTTGCTTTCCACTAGCATAAGTGGGAACTACGATTGCTCTGACTTTCTCAACATCCTTTTGAGAATACGTAGGCACAAGGTCTCATCCTTGCCGAGCAAATTTCTTTCTCTCTCAGACCAACAAACCATAGATCCTGTAGATCCGAGCTACAAATGCTCGATTCCCACTAGGGATATGTATGCGAAGATCCACGGATCTTTGCGCACAATAATAACAAACACTAGAATCCCACATATCATCTTTCTTAAAATCCCAAAGGAGAAACTTTCCCAATCATAGAAATAGCAATTAAAACACACAAACATATCAAACATATTCATATATAAAGCTATAGATGACTATATATATTTAGGGTGCTCCATTTATTCCCTTTATATAACAATCCCCCTTACTCAGAATCTCCCCAATGCGTTGCGTCTAGTTTACGCTAGTCGTTACGCATACCAATATCAATTGAGGGTATTTCAGCTTTCCCTTTTCATAATCATTAAATCATCTTTCTTGTGTTGAAAATAATAAAGCTTGATGCTCGCGGCATCTTTATAAACAAATCAAAAGAGTAAATCGTTTCGAGCCAGAGAATTTGAATTCACGTTCAAATCCTTTAGCACGTCACCTTTTAACGCGAACAACGTTGGTAGAGCTTTGAAGTCACGTAAGTTGACACCGCATTTTATTGGTCCTTACCAAATTACCGAGAAAGTAGGTGAAATGACTTATCAGATACATTTGCCACTGGCACTTGTTAATCTCCATGATGTGTTCCATGTATCTCAATTAAGGAAATATATGGCGGACATGTCTCATGTTGTTCCGTTAGATGATGTGCAAGTAAGAGACAATTTGACGGTTGAGACATCACCTATGCGTATAGAGGATAGAAGAGTAAAGCAACTCCGAGTTAAAGATATCGATTTAGTGAAAGTTGTTTGGGGAGGTCCTGTTGATGGTAATGTGACTTGGGAGCTTGAGAGCCAGATGAAGGATTCATATCCTGAGTTGTTCGTTTGAGGTCATTTCGAGGACAAAAATATTTTAAGTGGGGGAGAGTTGTAAGTTCCAAAATTTTAATAGCTATTTATTAATTATTTATTAATTATTATATTATATGATAATTAATTAAATTAGGTGATTTGATGGATATTTGAATTATTTGAATATATGTGATATTTGGCATATTTGATTTTATGAGTAAGAATAGTAGATATTTAGTAATGGGCCTAATTATTAGAATTGACGTGGATAAGTGAGTTAAGTCCATTAAGAGAATAGAGTAGTAAGAAGATAAATTAGTTATTTTTGTCATAACACAAAAGAAGAGAAAGAAGGAAAGAATAGAAGAGAAGAGGAGAAAAGAGGAGAAAGTGGAAAATAGGAAGGAAAAACCATAGAAGTTGAATTTTCAAGAGGTAAGGGGGAGAATCCTTATTATTATTATCTTGTATGTGATTAGTAACATGTTAGGTTGTTTTATTTCAATTTATAAGAATCTTTGAATGTTAGGGTTTTAGAAGAAATTGTGTTTTTCTACTTAGAAATGATGACCCATGATTAGAAACATGTTAGGATACCCTTTAATGATGTTATTTGACTGATTGGGATGAGTTTTGTATGAGAATTCCGTGGGAAGAAGAATGAGTTTCATAGCATATTTTCTACAAATTGCAGATCACACTTAGTGCGATCAAGAGTGTGCTTAACGCAAAATGTTTTGTAAGTTGGGGATTCATTGCAGGGAGATCCGACTTAGCGCGATGGATGGGGCTTAGCGCGATCTGGAACATAAAATATTATTTTTGTGATTCTTTGACATGAAATCTTATATGCTTATATTTTATGGAGTATTTTCATGTATGTGATTAATCAATTCAATTGGAATTGAACGTGTTTTGGATTAAAACTTAGTAAACACATAATACTTGATTTTGTTTATGCGTATTGTGTTTGGATGATGGTAAATAATAACAATTGTTGGCTTATGTGCTAAATGTTGTTTGTGAATGTGTGATGATAATTGCTAAATGGTTTGCATTTATATAATGATGTTTGTTTGTTTGTGCAAAGATGAATAATTCAAGGTGTTGAATTATTGTGATATGCTTGATAATTAGGATTGGTGGAGAATTTTAATTTGTATATGTTGTTGGTGAATTGCACATGCATACATGGTGGATTTGATCCTTAAGTGGAAATAGAGGCGGTAAAACTTTGGATTCACAAATGGTGGCTTTGATCCTTAAGTGGAAATAGAGGCGGTGAAACTTTGGGTTCACAATGGTGACTTTGATCCTTAAGTGGAAAAAGCGGTGGTGAAACTTTGGGTTCACATATGGTGTCTCTGGTCTTGTCCGGATCTGGAGTGTGGCTCTAATTCTAAGATAATTGAATTAGGAGCGAGATGAACTTGATGTTCATGGATTAGAACCACATGCATTGAGTCACATTCATTTTACATTGGAGTCTTATGCATTGTTGATAAATGTGTAAGTGAATCGTAAAGTATGCTAATTGGACACATGACTATTTGATTTGCTATATTCTTAATGCTTTTGTTATATGGAATATCACATGAAGCGTAGATAATTATTAATTATATGTTGTTTCTATATTACTTCTAATTATATACATTTTGATAATGATTTGAATTATCACCTTTCTATTGTATGTGATGTTCTTTGTGACGTCGTGCAGGTTCTGAGGATATCGGTGCTTCGCACGAGACTAGTTAAGAGGATTAATAGCTTATCCGTTATTCTAGGTAGTGAGTCATTGCTCTGGTCATATAACATGGAGGTTATTTGAACTCATGTTTATAATGATATATTGTTATGTATTCTCATTGTTTTGGATTTATACGTTGAGATACTATATTGATGTGGCCTTAGTGCCGATGTTTGGATTCATACGACTTGATGATGTTATGAATACGTTGTTATGATGTTTAATGGGTATAGTATGAGATATAATCATTGATAGTATCCGAGAAAATAAATATTTCACTGTGATATGCATAATTTGTTGAAGCATGAGATTTAAATATGTGTTATGATTATGACCAGGTGCATGTTAATATTTGTTTTGTTGGTTTTCTATTGTATGGAAAACGACATGTGACACCATTTGTATGTATGCATCCTATTTTACTTTGATTTGTGCCATATTTATTTGGAGTTAGAAAATGGTGTTATAATATCGAGTCGCGAAAATAGGTAATCGCCAAGACTTGGTCAAAGCAACCTTAAAACTAGCGATTATGTCGACCAGGAAGGTGCTATCGGGCAGAGCTGCTATTGAGCATATGGAATGAGGTCTACTTGGCGGCGAGAGCTTGTACTGTGGTCGTCTATAGCCAAATGCTCCTTGGGGTTATTCAACTATGCTTGCTTGATATTAGACCCAATAGTAGTAAGTGGGGATGAGGCACAATAGCTATTGGGTAGTCCAAAACACATTCCATAACCAACACCACATTAATCTTTTTGAGCGGTAAGCATATGAGATTAATTTGGAAAACTCGACCATTCACGGATAGCAAACAGTTCTCACACTTTCACTGTGTCTTTACGCTACTATCCGTAGCGGTGAAAACAACCGTCAAAAGGGATAACAAAATTGCCTCTAATCCAAGACGTTCCACATATTGAGCTGATAAAAAAGTGTGAGATGCTCCACAATCAAATAATACAAAATAAAGATGAATCAAAATCCTCTCCATTTCCATCCTTCTCCATTTTGTACATTACTAAAGTTTTAATAATATAAATGTAATAATGTGACGTTTGATAGATATATTTAATTTTATACATTATATATTCTTTTGAAACTATAGTAACGGAGAGGAGAAATGGAGAAAGAAAATGGAGATAATCTTGACTCAATAAAGATGGTTTATTCAAGTCATGTACCAACGATCATATCACTATCACCCGTGGGCTTCATAACATCCAAAGTATAGACTCGTCCGATACTCTTTCCTTGCATCTAATTCTTCTTTTGTGGGCAATTTTGGGAGAACGTGAGTTGAGAGAGTTTCAAACTTGAGAGATCTAAAGATTGGAAAAATATTTTGAAAAAAGAAAAAAAAAGAAAAAATTATTACATTTTTGATTAAACAACGTTTAGAGATGCGTAAATTACACAAAAATAAATTTCTATAATATTTTTTTACAAACTCAAATAAAAATATTTTAGTAGGTTCAGACACACATTTCTAAAATCTAAAAATATTTTTAAATTGGCTTTAGCAATTCAGCATCAATGGGCTACGCATTAAAGTTGTAAAAAGACATGAAGTTAAACGACGTCGTTACATTCACCTTCGATATAGTATCATTAACACAGTACTCTCTCGCTATCCCCATTTTAAACCCCAAACGAAGAATGCATTACCAGTAGCAAATATAAACCATGAAGCCGCGAAAACTATATTCCTCCACACTCTCACGTGCTCTATCACGTGCCCTAACCTCTTCAACCGCCTCAACCACACCGTCTCAATGCCCGTCGGCGTTTCCTTTGAAGACGGTCACCGTCGCAAACTTCGAGCCGTCGTTAGCGGAGCTCCGGCACCATGTTCGGTCGTCAGACTTCGTCGCCATCGACCTCGAGATGACCGGCGTAACTAGCTCTCCGTGGCGCGAGTCCTTCGAGTTTGACCGCTCCGACGTCAGGTATCTCAAGATCAGAGACTCCGCCAGTAGGTTCGCGGTCGTTCAGTTCGGCGTTTGTCCGTTCCGATGGGATTCGTCCAACCAGTCATTCGTAGCGTATCCGTAATCTCTCTCTCTCTCCCTCTCTAGATTATTAGCATGTTGTG
Source organism: Vicia sativa (assembly GCA_021764765.1). NCBI lineage: Eukaryota > Viridiplantae > Streptophyta > Magnoliopsida > Fabales > Fabaceae > Vicia > Vicia sativa. The sequence continues at coordinate 130,536,828 of CM038794.1, forward strand.
TTCTGAATTGTATGATTGAAGCAATTTTGATGCTGGATCGTGTTCTGAAACTGTTTGAATAATAGTGCAAATGTTTGGTGAAGAAATAGGAGTGATGAATCATGATTTGCAAACATTGCAATTTTATGCTAGTTTGATAATGCCTCATTGTTTTGCATTTGTTTATCTTAATAGGTTTTTACGATTATGTTTTTAGAAATTTATTAGTCTTTTGAAAGAGAAATGCTATAGCACCAACACCTCTCGAAAAAGATGATTTCGTGTCTGTGGCAGACACCTGCACCCGATACTTGTGACTACATTTAATTTATTCATTTTTTCAAATTATTACTGATGTCGTCGTGTCAGTGTCAGAGATGTATTTGAGGTGTCCGTGGTTCATAGGCGAAGAGAATTGCTAGCAACACACTCTCTAACTAGTTTTTACAAAACTTTTTTAATTATCGGGTGAAATTCATTGTTGCTCCACCACTTTGAGAATGACTCCCTGGTAAATATATGGGATATGGACTGGTTTCACTAAATAAGAGAGAGGATATTGGAAAGAGTCTTTCTTTTATTTTTGTTAGTGTTATCATCTGCTTTAGTAATTTGTAGGAAGTAGCATAGTACAGTTTATCAGCACTATAATTGTAAATACTGTAGCTACTGAAAGTGGTTTCATCTTATTCTTCTTTTCCTTTCTTTCTTTTATTCATGCAATGAATTATCTGTTGTTGTTCTTAATTAGAAACTTGCTCTTTCTCAGGTACAATTTCTATGTTTTTCCACGTCAGGAGCTTGCTGGTTTCGGCCCATGTAATGAATTTCTCTGTCAGACTACTTCGATAAATTTCTTGGCTAAATACCAGTTTGATTTCAATGCATTCATACATGAAGGTTGCTTACTTTTCCTTCTATTTTGTGTTATTGTGTTAGGTATTAAGCTAATTATTAATTGTCTAAAAAATTGAGGAAAAGAGTTTGAGTGCCACTATCTGCATAAAAGGTTCTGGCTGTTGCGTGTTCTACACTTTTGAGTCTATTACTTGGGTGCTTGAGTGGCGGTTCATTAGAAAATAAGTGATATCGAAGAACTTTAGATAGATGACTGACATGGTACCTAAAAGGCTCCATTATCCATATACACACGACTCTTAGATTATGAGAAATTAGAATAGAAATTTGGTTACACATAATTCCAATATAACCCGATGATTTCTTTAGTTTGAGATTTTGCACCCTTGGATAATGTCAGGAATATCTTATTTGTCCAGAGAACAAGAAAAGGAAGCAATAAGGAGTTTGAATTCAATGCATGATAGTGAGTGCTCAGACAATTCTAAATTAAATGATGTTAGAGACCTACCATCTGTCAACATGGCAGACGTTTTGTTCGCCGAGCGAATGAAAAATAAGTTCAGTGAGTGGCGTGATGGATTATTACAGGAGCAAAGTCAACCTGACCAAATTCAAGGAACTCGAAAAGACTCGAAACAACGATTTGAAGTGATTTTCTTTAAGACACATCCAGCTCTCAAGCTTGAGGGATTCACCTCACGCCAGCTTAAGTTAATTCAGTTGGTAATGTTGTTATAACTTGTCTCTATCTACTGTGGATATATTCACATTTTGTTTTGTCTCTTTCATCATCTATTCACTACTTTTGGTTAAAGATATTGTAGTATTGTTCCTGTACTAGAGTTATACAATGGCTAAAATTTTGCTGATTATAATCTGAAATTTCAGGTCATCAAAAAACACTTCAAAGATCTTTCTTATATCAATGTGAACAATGCGGGTTCTAGTTCCCAACAAATAGTTGTATATACAGACTCAGAGGAGGAACTAAACTTACTTCTGGTAACTAAATTTCGATATTACGTTTTTTCTCTTTTGAATTTGTGATGTCATGTGTAGCTCTACATTGTCAGTGGGTTTTTGAAATCTAATTGCTTTTTCTGCATTTTTGCAATGATGGTGAATGGGGTTAGCTGATTGAATCTTTTGACCACAACAAAAATGGAAAAATCTGAATTAACTTCATATTGGCTTTTATTGTTAATTTAGAATTTAAAGATGGCTAAGCACTTCTTAGAAGCCAAGCTTAACGCTAGTATTAGTTATAAATAGACACAGTTAAATATTAAATGTTGATGCTTTTATGCTATTAGTATAGGCACTCTGACATATAGTAAAGACTGAGCAAAGTGGCTCTGAGAGATGAGAAGGATAAAATTAAGTGGTGAACTGGGTTTTATTAACCTCTTTAAAATGTTCTTTAATCTCTTGTAGAAGGAGGTAAAAGAGGAAAATCAAAGGGCCAAAAAGATGAAGATCCAAGCTGCAGTTGGATTTCGCCATGTTATTGATCTCCTTTCGTCAGAACAGAAGTTGATAGTTGGTCACAACTGTTTTCTAGGTATTTGAAATTCTTAATCCTTAACATGCTATATTATTTTGTAAGACTGTGAGATAATAATATATAATTCCATGATACAGATATTGCTCATGTGTACAACAAATTTATCGGTCCTCTTCCTGGGACTCCTGAAGAGTTTGTTGCCTCTGTTAACAAGTGCTTTCCCCATTTTGTTGACACCAAATTACTCATGAACACTGATAATATGCTCCAAGCAAGAATTAAAAAGTCCAGAAGTTCACTGGGATCTGCATTTTCTATGTTTTGTCCACAAGTTGCTGCAGGCTCCAAAAGCACTGAGCTAGTTTCACCATCCCATGTAAAAATAGATGTTGAAGTTGATGATTCAAGGTTTGTCTCTTTTTAACTATGTATAATAGTTATGGAAGATTTTGTTCTCATGTCTCTGATTTCAAGATGATTTTTTATTTTATATTGAAAGGGCATGCCAATTTGGTGATTTTAGAGTTTGTGACCATTGTTTTTAAAATCAAGAGTCTACACAAGATTGAAGGGGGTTGAAAGATCGTAAGGTCTCACTAATGGTGATAAATTAATGATAGAGAAAAGATACAAATGCATAAAATCATTATAGATGAATAAATAAATCTTCAAATTACAACATTAAACAAAGTTCATAATCATAAATTCATAAGCTCATAACCATAACCATAAATTCTGTAAGTTTATAAAGACAGAGGTACTGTTTGAAGCCATTAACATGAAAAATAACAGAAACAAGGAACTGGCACATTTCAAGAAAAAGAGGAACTGGCACAGCCACAGCGACAATGGAATTTCAAGGAAAACAAAGAAAGACACAGTGGAAGTTGCTGTTAAAATAGGCGTGACTGCATCTTAGTGGCAGTTGCAGACGAGCAAGAAGGAAAGTGTCTTGAAGTAAACAAGGTGTATCATGTGAGGAAGATGAAGAAAACTGAAATTTGTTCTTTTATTTTTAATTTTAAAATTTAAAAAAATTAGGTATTTTTCCACTCAAAAATCGGCCCAGATTGAGAAACTTTTTGCGGTGATTTTACCCTTGATATCTGCAATCCTTCCAACAATTCCACCGATCCAAGAATCTACGTTCTTAACAACACCGCAGCTCAGAATGTCTGTTATGAATTTTATAATCAACTCGTGTGACTCCGTCATGCTCCTGGTTCCACAAACAATGTATGTGACATTGGAGTTTATGTTTCAACTATTAGTTATACATTTTTCAACTGTTTTCATACATGACAGAGCTGCTTCCTTATTCATTGTCATTCTTTCACTGTTTTTCTTAGTTTCTTTATATCTTACCTCAGTAATGTGAAAGCTTATATAGAGTGTTATCAAATATCCGCAATGGCAGCACTATGGCGCATATAAATGGCAGTTTTTGTGCTCACCGCAATGGTAAATATCGGCGGATTTGCCAATTTTCCGCCGCGATCCGCTATAATGGCGTCGCAAAGAGTCCGATTTGGCGAGATTTTGGCTCTTCGCCATTCGCCATGGACAACACTTATAAACCAATTTGGCGGGATTTTGGCTCTCCGCCATTCGCATCGGTCAACACTTGTAGACATATATTATTCACTTTCCCTTCTTTTCTTTTTTAAATGCGTACAATGGAGGATAACATTTTTATTCTTGTACATAATTTTTGTCTTCATAATCTGCATATAATTTGAGGTGATTTCTTCTAAATAATTACTCGCCTGTTTATTTGCTTAAATTCATCTTTCCCTCTGTTTCCTTTGTTGTCTTAGCAGTCTCTTTAGTATATTTTTCATACCAATAAAAATGTGTATTTGCAGATTGTCTAGCTGGAACCCTGGAGGCAAGCATGAGGCAGGATATGATGCTTTCATGACTGGATGCATCTTTGCCCAGTTATGCAGGGATTTAGGAGTTGATTTTAAACTCCATGAATCTTTACAATTAGCTTCCAATGAGAAACTACAGAAATACATAAATCATCTATATCTTAGTTGGATGCACAAGGATATTATCGATCTATGTACTGGTGATAAGGTTGCAAATTCTTCACCAAGCCGTAGCCCCATAAGACGGTACCCAGATATTTTGTTTGAGAACATAGTTATTATATGGGGATTTCCTTCTAACGTGAAATCAAGCGATGTACGAGTGCATATCTAAAGTGTTTGGTCTAACTTCTGTAGCTTCTGTATACCAATTGGATGCAACCGCAGTGTTCGTTCAGTTTAGCAAGACTGAACTAGTTTCCGACTTTCTTTTATTGAAGGAAAACTTAGAGAGAAGTAATGGTCCAATCTTGGTTTTGCATCCACTGGCAAAACTTTTGGATGGTGGAAATACATGTGCTGCTAATTATGAAACTTATAAAGAAATATGTGGTTCACCCTTGTCTGAAGATTTATTTGCTGATCAGGCAAATGCAGTTACCATGACGCCGAAGACGAAATTGATTGAATTTAAGGGAGCATTGAGGAGTGAAGAACATGAAAATCCAAGTGTACAAGATAATGTAAACGATGTTGCTGTGAATTTTGTAGAAAAAATCAAGCCAAACTCAATTGATCAGTTAAGGTATGTTCAATCTACTGGGCAAGCCTCCCCATTTGAGAATGAAGATTCCCGTGTCGCAGAAGCTAACTTGTGATTTTTGACTGATTATTGTGTACACCATCAGCATGGTAGTAGATATGTTTGTAGTATAAAATGTTACCAATATTTTTTGTAGAAACTTATGACTACAAAGAAGTAATGCTTTTGATTTGGTTAAAATTAGGTATAGTATCTTTTGTCATAAGTTAAATTCAGTTGTAACAAATATATCAATTTGTCATAGACAAAGAACCACTGATAAACAATAGAGAATTACAAGTAACCTAGTCATTTATTGCTATTGCTCTAAGTTTTTAATAGGGTACTTCTTAGGCATGGCAACTAAACCCGGTTCCGCAGGGGCCCGCCCGCCCTTGCTCCGAAATTAGCGGGGAAAACCCTGTTTAACCGGGTGCGGGTGCGGGGAAAACCCGTTTTTTATTTACGGGTGCGGGGGCTGGTGATGGTAATACATGTCCCGCACCGCACCCGCCAACTAAATTTAATTTATTTAATTTATTTTTAATAGTTTTATTACTTATTTACATTTTTTAATGTTATAATATCATGTTTATTAGAATTATTATTTACTTTTTTGAAAATAAAATTTAAATAAAACTATCAAACTTAAAAAATACTTTTAAAATAATTAATTATTTAGTTTAATTATTTATTTTTAACTTTATTGAAAAAAATATAAATTTAAAAAAAAATAAAAATTTTATTCGGACGGGTGCGAGGAAATCGATTTCTTGTTGGGGGTGGGGGCGGGTAAATAAATTTTAGTTCCGAACGAGTGCGGATCTGGGTTTGAGATGCGGGCGCGGGTCTGGATGTGTTTAAACCCGCCCCCGACCCGCCCCGTTGCCATCCTAGACTACTTCTCGAACTGTATTCTTAAGAATTCATAGACTTAAATGTAAAGATTATTGTTTTGCAGAATGGTTTCTTGAAGTCAATGTAAACACTATATGTTGAGATTATTTTTTTTTGTTATTCCCAAAAAAAACAAAGATTTTTTTTTGTTAAACTACTGGTCCATTTGTTTTGGCTCTTTATGATTTTTGTAGTGTTGCATAATTATGTGTAAAAAAATTTATAAAGAATTTTTTTTAAAAGTTTCAATTGAATATTAACTTTAAATAGTTCTTTTTAAAATGTTATTTTAAGTATTTCATTTTCTTGTTGTATTTTTTTAATATTAAAATATTAAAAAATTATTTAATTTTGAAATTATTTCAAATAGATTTTCATAAAAATTATTTTTAAAATACTATTTTTTAAAAAATTATGATTTTAATTATGTGTTGGTCTTCAATAATATATGTTTTTGTTATATGATATCTAAATTAGTGTTTTAATTTATAAAAACTGAATATATAAATTTTTTTAATATTTTGAAAAACAACTTTTGAAAATTTATTTTTAAAAATATTAAAAAAATATTTATTTTTTTAAAGTTGAATCAAACATGTCCTATATGTGATGAAGCCACCGTCAACTAATATGTTAGCATTTTATACATGACCATTTTTGATGAAGTCTCAGTCAATTACTCTGTTTAGCATTTTTTACTAGTTATAAACCGTTTCCTCACATGAATGGAATGAAGTTTAACCACAAAAAAAGATGGATGAAGTTGGGAACTTGATATACTTTTTTCAATTTCTATTGTATGAAATAGATATATAATACCTCGTAATACTTTTCCAATGAAATACACCGGTTTCTAGAAATATAATGATCTCTCCCAACACAAATAAATAAAAGAAAAGGGTTCTATCTTAGCAAAATTTATTAATAAGAGTTTAAGGAGTACTCATGCGCAATACAATACTCAATCAAAGTTTAAAATATCAAGGGAATACATCTAATTATATATTACTAGTAGAAGATCCGTGCGTCCGCACAAGTAAATTCATTTATATTTTAGATCATTAGAATATGTTTGGTTAATGTTGATGTATAGTTGTCATTATAAAATTACTAAGAATTTAAAAATAAATATTTACAAATCACAAATATGAACATCTAATATGTCTAATGACTACAAATATCACTAATAACTATAAATATTTACAAATATTTTGTTGATTAAAATTATTAAAAAAAATCATAGTGATAGTGACCCGTAAAAATAGTGGATTTCAGTAATAAATTTCACATGAGAATGTTGACTTAAATCTTTGACTCATTCAACACTAAAGTGTAGATAAAGAAAATATTGTCCATCAAACCAAGTGTATTTTATTACACCTAATTTGAAATAACATTCATTTAATTAAAAAAATGATTTGATTCATAATGCCCAATGAACGACACTTTCTTCGTCCTTCTTCATTTTGTCTCTCCCTCTTTGTTCAATCTAAACATATCAAACACTGACATCATCTCGACGTGTCAATTCCGCATCACCAACCATTGAAGCTTCAATTCCAGCTTCACATACGATGCAATAGTATCATCGCCACACCCTGCTGCAAATTAATTTGTAATGAACTGTATCAACACTTGCGACAACACAAATCGAAGGAGTTTCAACACCACAACACAAACTGATTTAGGGTGTGATTGATCAAGTACAATAAATTCATGTACCTCGTCTTCTACCTCAATGGAACTAACCCTAGAAGGCTTTTGACATCCTCTCATCTTCATCTGTAACCTAGTTGTATGCACCTTGATAAAACATAGTTTAGGACTATCTATCACAAATATGAGTTTTTTTATATAATAAATAGGGGATTTAGTAACTTCTTATAACTGTGCAAAGGGCTGGTGTTAACTGGAAATATCTAAACACGTTTGAGGCCTTGCTTAAAGGAAAATGTCCCTACAAGTTAAGGGCTGATCTTAAACGAAGATAGTTTCTTTGGGAAAGCCTTATAAAGCCAAGTTGGAAATACCAGAAAACATGTGTCGACTGAAGCGTTGAATCAAAGAACCAACCAAATCGACTATACAGACGGAATAAATAAACAAGACAAACGCGTCGAAGACAAATCACATCGACAAGATGGGTAAAGGATGATTGTTGGTCGATTCGACATAGTTTGGGTCAAATAAAGGAGTTGGTCGAAGGATGGATGCTGTCGAAGATGTAGGCCAAGGACTTAGGAAATATTATTATTTCCTAAAGGTATATCGAGACCAGAAGCAGTTAGTATTTTCTGAAGTCACGAAGCGAGAAAGAGTCAAAATGTGGAGATCATGGGCAATTACTTCAGAAGATCATGGTTCTGAAGCGCTAAACGAATGGTGAAATCGTGTGTAGCAGTTGTCTTTAGTTTGAATCTCGTTCGTTGATTACTCTTAGCAGTTATCTTGTAAAATACTATAAATAAGTCAGTCTGTAGAATTTTAGGGTGTTCACTCGTATCCTCAAATTGCTTACCAAAACTCTGCCCAATTCCGCGCTAAAGGAAGAAAGAGTCATTGGGCCTTTGATGTACGTGAATCACCATCTTTACTTTTAGTGCAATCAATTTATGTTTAAGTTTATCTTTACTGTTTGTTTACGCATGTTTCATTTCGAACGATTTCTTCACTAAACACGTCAACGTCAATTGTTGGTCACGAGTCACCAATTAGTGTTCGGTTGAGTCTTGTTTATCCAGCGCCTGCAGTCGGTTAGCAGGTAGTCGAAATTCTGTCTGTGTGGAAAGTCATTGTACTGTTTCCCTTGGTCTCTGAAAATCGTTTCTTGGCCAAGGTATTTTCTCAAATCGAGATAATATATCAAATCTTAGCACGTGTCTTAAGATCAACTGGTCGATCTTGCAAGTAACCCTTAGTTTTAGGACCTAGGGAGGACCAACGGTTGTTTACCATTTTCCACAGTAAACAAATTGGCACACCTGGTGGACTATGTGCTAAGTGTTAGAATTTGTCAGTAGCGTTAGAAGTGCATGAAACTTAGAAGTGGAAATTCAGCAAATAAGAAACCACCTACTAGGAAACATACACCTAAGATGACAAACAATACTCCCGCGTCGAATGCAGATGAAGTTCCATCACGAACGCTGGGTGTCGCCGACCTAGTCGTTTCACAACTTGCTTCATTTCCTCCATTAAGCAGAACGAGTGTCTCGGGCTTGATTCGATTCCTATCCCCGCACCACACGGTGAGTCCAGGGCCTGTGGTGGCCACGAGTGTCATTTCGAACACAGTGATACCTCGATTTGGTACTGCTATGAATCCCCCTTATGGAATTCCGTATTCCTTAATGACGGGATACCAGTCGACCCCAAGTGTAGCAATGATGTATGATAACGCACAAAAGACAAATGCTCCTTTGCAAGGATCTGCAATAGGGACAAATAGGGAAATGCCTGGGCAACATCTAAACACTACCTCTATGGCAGTATTAAGGCAACAAATGGATGAAAACAATCATGAGTTGATTAATATGTTAACTAACCAAATGGGTAACGTGTTTAACCTCATAGTGCAAGAATCGGCCGAGACTAATAGGCAGTCCATTGAAATAAACTGACAGGTTATTGCACAACTAACACGTTTGTGTAACTTCTTAGGAGCCCCCCAAGCGGATTCCCGACACACCCTTCGACAACCCATACATTCATGGTGACATGGGGCGAAAAGAAACTGTACCAAGGTCAAGCTGCAATGCCTCAAAGAAATGTCGTTGTTGATCCACCTAGGGTTTTGTGCGTAGACAACAGGTCGACCAAGTCCTTTATCAAATTCGACGGGAGGATTTAGTTGTCGAGAATAACTTAACCAATATTGTCGAGAGAATTATGGCCCAAAATGGTATGAATACAATGCCAAGGCCAACATATTCTTCCCCTTATCGAGTATATTTTACAGACTGAAAACCCTAGAGGATGGAAAATTCCTAAGTACACCAAGTTTGGGGGAGAAACGGGTGAGTCGACGGTCGAACACATCGCTAGATACCTGATTGAGTCGGGAGACATGGCGAATAATGAAGGCCTGAGGGTGAAACATTTCCCTTCATCCCTCACTAAAGAAGCCTTTACATAGTTCACTACTTTGCCCCCTGATTCTATCGACTCATGGTCGAAGTTGGAGAAACTCTTCCACGAACAGTTTTACGAGGGGAATTCGAAAATTAGTTTGGTCAAATTGTCAAGCATTAAGAGAAAATTTGCTGAGACAATAGACGATTATCTAAATAGGTTTAGATCGTTAAAAGCAAGGTGCTTTACCCTAGTGTCTGAACATGAACTTGTTCAAATGGCTGCTGGAGGTTTGGACTACTCCATTAGGAAGAAAATAGATCTAACCTTCGTCAAGAGCATGTCTCAATTGGTTCGACACCTCGAGCGCCGACTAGAAAAGTTAGACATACTAAGGCTAAGTCTAAGAAAGAAGGTAGCTTATGTCGGCTTTGATGATACATATCCCATATATGAGGCCGATTATATGTCGCCGACTGAGGCAAATGTGGATGTGGTTGAATTAAAATCTGGGCCGACATATAAATGTAAATCATTATTTCCTGCCAAAGGAAAAATCCCTACTGTCGAAACTAGTTTAAAAACTCCTGCAAAAACTTATACCTTTGACGTTAGCAATTGCGAGGAGATTTTGATTTATTAGTTAAAGATGGTCAAATTCTAGTACCCCCAAATTCTAAATTACCACCATTAGAACAAAGACAAAAAGAGGTTTTGCAAATATCATAATTATCTTGGTCACACAACCTCTCAATGTTTTCTTTTGGATCCGTTCAAAAGTCACCCAGGGTCACTTGAAATTTGCAAGGAAACAAAAGATTGATATCGACCCTTTAAGGCAAGAAGCCTTCGCCGCCGCATGGTCGACATCAACATGTCGACACCATGTTAAGACCACACCGTCCAAACGCTGTCAACGTCCAAGACGATGAAGACGATAGGCTTTATCGCAAAAGTAAGGATGTCGATTTGTGCCCCGGATGTAGCCGCTATCGCTTCAGAATTTCGAAAAACGGAGAGGAAGGGCCCAATAGAAGGGACCCAAGGCAAGCATCTCGATTAGGACAAAGACTTTTGTGTCGCCGGTCGCTGCACCAAAGAGGACTTGATTAAGCCCCAAATGGCCTCCCATCAAATGTTGTTGGTGCTATGAGAGAGGCAAAAGGAAAAGCACCCATGAGTTATGGAGGTGCTCGAGAGAAAATCCATGTGTCCGAAAACTACATGGGAAAAACTCGGTGGAGACGCTTCCAGAGAAAGAAGCAGGCTGATAGACAAGCCGATGCCGCTAAGAAAATTGCTGTTAATAAAGGAAAGAATCCACGGCAGTACAAGGAAAAGGTCGTCTCTGTTGTCAAGCAGCATATTAAAGAACGTGTCAACAAGCCAGTCGACAATGGTTCCGATGAGGCAACTGATGATTTTGCCTCTAATTCAGAAGAGAGTTTTGACATCCCAGTCAACGTTTTATCTATACTCCTAGAGGAATATAATATCCCAACGGAGGTGGAAAACATCGATGATGTGGATGCTGCTGAGATGGCTTTACATAAGCCAACTTGTTACTTTGTAATGAACAATGGTTCTATTGAGAGCCAGGATGCCTTTTTTGAGAGGCCCGACATGGCAACGAGGAGCCATCCAAGCCTTTGCGATCGCGAGCGAAGAAGACAACCATTAACAAGGTGTTAATGGATTGGGGCGTTGCTGTCAATATAATGCCACATCATATACTGAAGAAAATCAATAAGTTTGACACCGATATAAAATCTCACAGTGTGGTCCTGTCGGACTACGAAGGCAGAACTAAAACTACCATGGGGGTAATCCAGGTAGACATTACGACTGACTCAATCACTAGGCCGACAATGTTCATGGTCATTCAAGGAAGGCCAAGTTACAATCTGCTGGTAGGTAGAGAATGGCTACATGGAGTTGGCGTTGTGCCATCTTCCATGCACCAACGCCTAATCATATGGCGAGAGGATGGCATCATAGAAAATATCGAGGCTGACCAAGGTTACTTCATGGAGGATATCAATAATGTCGCCAAACCGGAAGTTGGCTAATATTGCTCCTTGTCAGCCAGCAGAGGAAATGTATGCCAACCTGAATGAGATATTTATCTCTTTAAAGCTGCACGAAACCCACGGTTTTGTGTGGGATGTTGAGCCTCTAGAAGATCCTTACGCAGAGGAACCCGTGTCGACAGGATGGGGAAGCCATCACGATAGTGATGTCCGAGCTAGAGGCTCGAGAAGGATTTCATTAAACAAAATAAATTCGGCTCCAGGTCAAGAAAATATGGCATCGAGGCTGGTAAGCTTCCCGCTCCATAGGTAATTTTGGCTATAGAACCGTAACCACCGTGATAAAGGCCCACTCAACAACGATGAGCAACATTTGGATTGCATATACGAAAACAAACCTCTAGGTTTTGAAAAGGATCCCATGGCACCAGAAAAGATGCAGCCACAAGATCCTTTAGAAGAAATTGACCTTGGCGTAGAAGGTGATAAAAGACCAATCTACATTAGCGCTAACATCGACCAAAAGCTCAGACCTGAGGTAATATCTTTATTAAAAGAGTTTAAAGATTGCTTTGCTTGAGAGTATAACGAAATGCCAGGTTTGAACAGGGAATTGGTCAAATTAAAGTTTCCAATAAAAGCTGGGAAAAATCTAGTGAAACAAACACCTCGACATTTTGCACCTACAATTATGTCGAAGATCAAGGAGGAAATAAAAAGACTCCTCAAAAGCAAGTTCATCAGAACTGCAAGGTATGTCGAATGGTTGCCTAATATTGTGCCAGTTATTAAGAAAAATGAAAAGCTAAGAGTGTGCGTTGATTTTAGAGATTTAAATGCTGTCACTCCTAAGGATGAATACGCTATGCTAGTGGCTAAAATGCTAGTCGATTCAGATGCTGGTTTTGAGTATTTAAGTATGCTTGATGGTTATGCTGGTTATAACCAAATTTTTATTGCAGATGGTGATGTGCCGAAGACGACGTTTCGTTGCCCAGGGGAATTAGGCACCTATGAATGGGTGGTCATTCCATTCGGCTTGAAGAATGTCGGAGCAACATATCAGAGGGTCATGAATTCTATGTTCCATGATTTTATTGAAGACTTCATGCAGGTTTACATCGACGATATTGAAATTAAGTCGAGTAGTAAATCGACACACTTAGAGCACCTTCGAAAATATTTCGAAAGAATGCGAAAATATGGATTGAAAATGAATCCATTAAAGTGTGCTTTTTGTGTGCAAGCAGGAGATTTCCTTGGTTTTGTCGTACATAAGAAAGGCATTAAAGTCAATCAAATCAAGGCCAAAGCTATCATGGACGTCAAGCCTCCGTCGACCATAAAAAAGCTTCAGTCTTTGTTGGGCAAAATAAATTTCTTACGGAGATTCATTTCCAACTTAAGTGGCAAAACTACAGCATTTTCACCACTGTTTCGACTGAAAAATGAAGAGTTCATCTGGCAAGAGGAGCATCAAGAGGCTTTCGACAAAATAAAAGAGTATTTGGTGAAGCCTCCTATCTTGGCACCTCCACTCAGAAATAGTCCTACGAGGTTGTACATAGCAGCCTCAGAGTCGACTATAGGAAGTATGTTAGTTCAAGAGGACGACAATCATGTCGAACGACTTGTATATTACCTTAGTCGTATGTTAAATGACCATGAGACTAGGTATACTGATATTGAAAAGCTATGCCTGTGTTTGTATTTCTCTTGTATCAAACTAAAGCAATATATAAAGCCAGTTGACGTGTATGTTTCCTCTCATTTCGATATTATTAAACACATGTTGTCTAAACCAATTCTACACAGTCGAATTGGTAAATGGGCTTTAGCGTTAACTGAATATTCCCTAACATACCTGCCTTTAAAAGCAATGAAAGGGCAAATAGTGGCGATTTCCTAGTCGATCATTCCATGGTTGCTATGCTGAAAATTTTGTTGAACTAGTGCCTTGAAATTATATTTCACGGTTCTAGTCACAAAAATGGTGCAGGGATAGGAGGAATCATAATTTCTCCCAGTGGAATGCCACCAGAGTTCAAGTACACCATCAATGGTATCTGTACTAATAATGAGGCAGAATATGAATCTCTCATTACTGGACTTGAACCGCTGCTAGAATTGGGGTAAGAAATGTCGAAATTATGGGAGATTCAATTGGTAATCAAACAAGTGTCATAAAAGTATAGATGCGTTAAAGAGAACTTGATCATGTACTTTGTGATTTCCATAAGGTAACTAAAACATTTCGAACAAGCAAGCCTTCGACGCATACCTCGACGGGAAAACCAAGAAGCTAATGACCTAGCGCAAGAAGCCTCAAGATACAAAAATATTGAAGACAAAGAGCCTATTCAAGTAAAGAAAAAGGTTCGAGCTACTTTTTTATCTCCTTCAGATTTGTCAATTATAAAATTAGGTGCAATAGATTCCGAAAATTTTGAAATTTTAGCAATTGATAATGGGAAATAAAATGATTGGCATAAACCTCTGGTCGACTACTTACGCTCTCCCAGGGGTTCGACAGATCATAAAATTAAATATCATGCCCTAAGTTTTATTTTAGTTGAAAATGAATTATTTAAGAAAAATGTCAAAGGAGTATTACTTAAATGCCTAGGAGAAAGTGAGGCATACATAGTAGTGTCGAGCGTGCATAGTGGAGTATGTGGTGCACACCAAGCTGGACACAAGATGAAATGACTGTTAGTGCGATCAGGTATCTACTGGTCCTCAATGTTGAAAGACTATATCGAATTTTCCAGAGAATGCCAGGAATACCAGATGCATGGGGGCATCCAACACGTGCCAGCAAGCGAATTGCATGCTATTATAAAACCTTGGCCATTTAGAGGATGATGATTTAGGGTTTAGGGTTTAGGGTTTAGGTTGGTTTGAACTGATCTAGATTAATGATCCTGATGTGGTCTTTATGTTTCATGCACTGTTTTATTACTCTACCTTGTCAGATTATTTTAATGTTAGATCAGATGTCTCGACATCCTAATAGGACATTTGAGTTTGTTGTTGCACCAAAATTTCAAGAATCACTATCACAAACATGCTCACCTTTTGCAGACCTTGAACTCGAACTCTTGAGAGCTTTAGACTTGGTTTCTTCCTACTTATCTGTGTCTTTCTCATTTTTCTTCTTTTTCTCAAGTTTCTTTTCATATATATCCATGTGAATGAGTTATTACCCGTGTTCTTCTAATTTTCCAAACAACTGGTGAGATCAAGTGTTGTAAGATTATTGGCTTTCTTGATCGCCGTGACCTTTGGTAGCCCATTCCTAATAAGAAATCTCAAAACCTTGTTAGTATCAATTATATTGGAAATAAGATTACCTATCAAGTTTAAATGATTAATAAGATGTGAGAACCACTTTTGCATTTGAGCAATGGTTTCACCATGCTTCATGCGAAAGAGTTCAAACTCTTGATTAACTATGTTAATTCTAATTTGTTTGACCTCATTAGTTCCCTCATAGGTAACGTGTAGATATTACCACATAGACTTAGAGGTTTCACAATGAGAAATGCGATAAAACTCATCAACTCCAAGAGCAGATATGATAATGTTTTTCGCTTTCCAATGGTGTCCGCACTTCTTATAATCTTCCTCGTTCCATATTGCTTCCAGCTTAGGTGTGACAACACCATCAACAAGATGTGTAACTTGTGTTGGAACATTTTGAATGGCCTCCCATACACCCTTGTCATATAAGTTAACATGAATTTGCATACAAGCTTCCCAATAACTATAGTTTTCTCTTATGAAGATCGGGGCTCTTTTGTAATCCCCTTTAGGTTCATAAGCCATTTCTAATAAGAATTTCAAAGCACAAAATTAACCTGAGCTCTGATACCACTTGCTAGACAATGAAAACTTATCTAGAGGGGAGGAATAGATCACCAATCAAAAAGTACGAATAAAAAGTGTGGTAGATAAAAAAAATTGAAAAGAATGCAAGCGGGAGACTTTAGTGTAGATCGATAAAAGTCGTATATACGAACCTAGTTATTGAAACTCATATATGCAAAAAGACTTATGGAATAAATGAGTTGATTAGAGGAATTAATACACTTAAGACAATAAACACTTTATTACTTGTTTATCACAATTAACAAGCAACCTATTTCCAATATAATTAAACAAAAATATAGAGCAAAGCAATTTTTCAAAAACTTGGTGTACGGACGAATATTTCAGAATTTTTATTTGAGTTTTGTTTATATGAAAAGTCACTTATAACCAAAGTTATTATAACGCTAATCGATAAACCAATTTAAACCAAAACAATCACCTAAAAATTCTTACGAGTCGATCGATTAAACAATGAAATTTAAAAAATTGCGTAATGAAAAATAAAAGCGAGTAAATAGATAAGAGAGAGCGATACAAGGATTTGTTACAGTAGTTCACCACACCTTCCTTTCTAGTATCTATGTCTTCTCCGAATTTCAAATGAAATTGAGAAGTCAATTCTTACTCTGCAAAAAGTATTACAAGAGAAGTGTTCCAAGAGCAACTCCACAAAGTCTAACTGTTTGTTATTGATTCAACCCATTCTCTTCCTTTCATCTTGACCAACACCAAGTCATAATAGATACCAATTGACTTATTTAACCTTGCTACTCCTTTGGGTTACCTTAACTCCAAAGCTCTTTGCGCATGATAAATTCCACATATTAATAACAAGAACTTCCAATTTGATTATTCGTTCTCTCTCTATTGCTTTAGGTTACCCAAATCCAAATCATTCACTTGACTGCAATCCTCTTTTAAAATTCTTGTACAAATCCCCCAAATCTACCAAAGATCTTGGAGGGTAAACCTTAGGTTTTTTTGGATGAAACCCCCCATAATTATCAATCCAATTTTATCGATTACACAAAACCTAATTAGACGTTATCAAACCTTGCCTAGATGATACCCTGACAAAGGATGATTATGTTAGATTTATTAGTGTGTATGCATTGGATGGAGGTTGAGGGTGAAGAGAAATAGTGGTAAATGTTTATAGTTTCATATAGTTGGAAATATGCATGAATGACGTATTTATAGTTGTGGAAGTTTGTTGGCAATTAGGTAATTTTTAGAACTAAAAGAATTTAAAAATTGACCCAAATAAT
This sequence comes from Vicia sativa, assembly GCA_021764765.1. NCBI lineage: Eukaryota > Viridiplantae > Streptophyta > Magnoliopsida > Fabales > Fabaceae > Vicia > Vicia sativa. The sequence goes on from CM038794.1 coordinate 130,553,927, forward strand.
TAATATGTGATGGCCTGAGGTATAGATGTGCCGACACATAAAGCAGAAAACAATAGTATGTTCCAGCCTAAAAAGGCTTACGTGCCAGCCTATGACAAACATAAGATACATGCTTCATTATTGAAGCAGATGTGTTGGCTTGAAGGTCGTATGTGCCGACACAATAAACTAAAAATAAAGTATGTGTTAGCCTAAAGACCGAAAATATTGAGCTATACTAAATATAAGCTACAAGCTTCATTATTGAGTTACATTTGTCAACCGAAAATCGTATATGCCAACACATGTATGTGATTTTGTGCAGAAAAAATGATAATTTTAAGATAGTTTTGAATAATTCATAAGACCTATAATGCAATGTGTATATATATATATATATATATATATATATATATATATATATATATATATATATATATATATATATATAATGCATGCTCAAGTTTTAATGATGGCAAAAGCCTATGTATGTGTGCTACAAGGCTAGGTGTTAGAAGAAGAGAGAAATAAAAAGGACTTAATGTGTCGACGCAAGTTTAAGTCCGATCGACGCATGTTTAAGGGTAACACCCTGGATGTTATGTGCCGACCCCCTGAGTCGACGCACAGCTAGATGAAGTCTGGAAGCAAAATCAAAATGACTTCGTCGACGGATCCCCTTGGTGTCATCGACAAATCCAACATTGAATCTCCAATGCGCGAGTTACGCTACCGACCCTCCCTCCCGAGCGCCGCATCCTCCCTGTAATGTACCTTTTAATTAAATTTTCTTTGTTTTGCCTTATTTTTCAATTCATTAATACTAACACATATAAATAGATCTTGTTTGTCATTTGAGTATTTTGAACAAGCATAGAGTGAACGATACACATAGATAACACTTCATCCTCCACATTTATTCTTCAATTTCAACTTCTCCGATAATAAAAAATGTTGATTTCAAGATCCAAGAATTGTTGATAACGTCCGAATTGTAGAACTGCTTTAGATTTGGGTTGTGTTTTGTGGGCTCTATCTTGAATAAAACCGTTAGGGTTTTTTCCTCTTAGATCCGTATCGGTGCGGGTTTTTTTGGAACTAATCTTCACTTTGCAAGATTCAGCCGAGTGAAGCATCAAGGAGCAGTGGGTTCGCTTGATTTTGTCACGGTAGCCGGAGGATCTTGAAGGAAGAGTTAGGGTTCAATTTTGTTTGATTGATATCATCCGACAGAAAGAAATTATGTAGCATATTGGTAGAGATTTCAAGTATTGCTAATCGGAGGTGTACTCGAAGAGATCGAAGCTTGGTTTGGCTCGAATCAAGGATTGTGAAGAAGATAGGTTCATCATCATCAATTGATTTGTGTGAAAAGGGAAATATTTCTGCACTTTTTACAATTTGCAATTTTATGAAAAACTTCTCAACTTTAGATTTTAGAGTTGGGGGAAGATGTACACCACGCGAGGACGAAAGGTGGAACTGCCATAACAAATTCTCGTGTTCTTTTTTGCATTTACTTTCATTACTTGATTGATAATATTTATTGATTTCAAATTATCAAACTTGTATAAACTAAATTGGTGTTGTGTCGAAGTTTAACTATAACGCTCGTAACGCTCCATTTGACCGTTACATGACAATTTTCGACGACACAAATTAGTTAATGCAATACTTGTAAACTTTGCTTACAAAGTGTTTGATAATTTGTCTCACTTACAAATTGCTTATTGTGATCAAGCTTTGTTTCTTACTATTCGCATTGGAAGTATTTGATACCTAATGTGAAAGCTAAAATGATTAATAACGTGTAATCAAAGTGCTTATTCAAAACAAATTTTCTCACTTTCGCTTAACGGTTTGCATATCTGATCTTTCCAATAGAGGATCGTTTAGACGATTGAAAATCCATGAGACTTTTGTGAAAATATTTTAAACGCTCAATATTTTCAAAACCCGATCTATTTAACCCCCTTCTAGATCGAGCACATCGTCTAACAAGTGGTATCACGAGCGCCAGTTTATCTAGTGCTTCACAATGTTACTTTGAAGAAAATGGAGAACTATTCAAAAGGGGCTTATACAAGAGCTCCAATTTTCAACGGTGAAAACTATAGCTATTGGAAATATTGTATGCGTGTTCATTCACATCTGTTGATAGAAAGATATGGAAAGTTATCGAGAATGGTCCTATTGCAATAACCATGACCAACAAAGATAATGTTACCGTATCTGAACCGGAAGCACTATGGGATGCAAATTATGAGAAAAATTATGCCTATGATTGGAAGGGTAGGAACATGCTTATAGCTGCATTATGTGTCGATGAATACTTTCGAGTATCTCATTGCACCATAACCAAAGCCATGTGGGATACCCTACAATTTTCCCATGAAGGCACAAATGATGTGAAACTTGCTAGAATCAACACTTTGACTCAAGAATTTGATCTCTTTCACATGAAGAATGGTGAAACCATTGTGGATATGCAAAAGAGATTTTCTCATATTATTAATAGCTTACACACTCTTGGTCATGTTACTCCCAATGCAGTTTCTACTAACAAAGTCTTGCGATGTCTTAATAGGGAATGGCAACCAAAATTCACCGCTATCAAAGAAGAAAATGACCTAGCCACTCTCGGCATCACAACATTATTTGGTAAGCTTCAAGAACATGAACAAGAGCTCACGAATCTCAACAAGCACGAAAAGAAAGAAAGAAAATAAAAGCAAAAAGATACGGAAAAGAAGTCTATCTCATTTAAGGCTTCAAGCTCAAAGTCTTCCACCAATAACTCATGTGTTAGTGAGTCTAGTGATGATGGTGAGATCTCGAGTGAAGACATAGGGATGTTTGTGAGAAAATATCACAAATATCTTCAAAAGAATGAAGTACAACACTCGAACAAAAATCTCGTCAACTATAGGCAACAATCAAAGACATCTAAGAAAGATGATGACAAGAAATCAAAATCAAGAGGGTCATGCTTCAATTGTGGGTAATTCGGACACTACAAACCGGATTGTCCTCTTCTCAAAAGAGACAATGGAAAAGAAAATTTTCAAAGAAGATCTAACAAAGCTAGAAGATCTTACATTGCATGGGAAAGCGATAGTGAAGAATCCAACAAGAGTGACTCTAGCAATGAAGAAGAAACAATAAATTTTTTGTCTTATGGCCCATAAAGGAAAGAAGAGAAAGGTAAAACATTCTAAGTATGATCATAGTGATAAAATGTCTCATATAGAATTACAAAAAGCATTTGACACTCTACATCATGAGGGTAGTGAGGCTTTCACGAGACTAGCCTCAAATAAGAAAATATTTTCATACCTTGAGCATAAAGTTTCCGAATCCAAAAAAGGAACTTGAAGCCCTTAAGGAATATTTGATTGAGAAGGTCAAATGTGATAACAAAAATGACAAGATGTCTTGGCATGATTGGCTCGGATGTGAAACTTGTCATATTTGGCAAAGAAAGGTTAAAACTCTTAAAGCTAAACTTGACAAGGCTTTACAACCCAAAATTACATATGCTATTGGTAGATCGAATTTTCGAAGTAGTATGATCAATTCTTATAAAAAATACTCTTATGAAGTTAGCGATCAATCAAGCAAATGCAATTATTCCAACACTTTGACTTGCCTATATTGTTGCAAAAAGGGACATACCATTAAAAAATGTTGCTTTAGGAGATTTCTAGTTCCTCAAGGGGTTTTCCCATGGTTACCTAAATTCAACTTATGAACAACTCACATACAAGTACCCAATAAAAATTGGGTACCTACTTGCCTTGTTTAAATCCGTAGGTGGAATATCTTGATACTACCGAGAAAAGATGGTTACTCGATAGTGGGTGCTCAAGACATATGACAGGTGACATATCTCTATTCTTTGACAATGTGGCTAAGAAGAAAGGATTTTTTACCTATGGTGAAAACAACAAAGGAGAAATACTCGGTAAAGGTAATGTAGGTAATCCCTCTCCTACTACTATCTCTGTTGTCCTTTTAGTTGATGGTCGTAAACACAATTTCATTAGCATTAGTCAATTGTGCGACAAAGTATATAATGTATCTTTTTCTAAAGATTGTTGCACTATTGAACTCAATGTAAATAAAGAGGATGTGTATAAAGGCCTGAGGGTTAATAACGTATACATGCTAGACTTGAATGAGGTTTTCGTTAAAGGTGTCAAATGCCTAATCTCCTTAATTGAAAATTCTTGGCTTTGGAATAGACGTCTAGCTCACCTAAACTTTGATTTGTTAAAAAAATTTGTTTCAAAAGATCTAGTAGTCGGATTACTTATATCAAAATTTTCCAAAGATCATTTATGTGATGCGTGCAAATGGTAAAGAAAATAAGAATCTCGTTTAAATATAAAAACATTGTGTCCACAACGAGACCTCTTGAACTTCTCCATATGGACCTCTTTGGACCCTCTAGGATTAAGAGCCTAGGAGAAAACTATTATGGATTTGTCATTGTTGACGACTACTCTAGATTTTGTTGGACACTTTTCTTAGCAAATAAGAGCGATACCTTTCCGGCATTCAAAAAATTTGCTAAGATTTTCCAAAACAAATTAAATGAAAACATTATCACTATTCATAGCGATCACGAAGGAGAATTTGAAAATGATTTGTTCAACAAGTTTTGTGCCAAGCACAAAATTAATCATAATTTTTCTGCACCACGCACTCCTCAACAAAATGGAGTTGTGGAGCATAAAAATCGTGTTTTAGAAGAATTAGGAAGAACTATGATCAATGAAAACCATATTCCTAAATATTTTTGGGCCGATTCCATTAACATGGCTTGTTATGTTTTGAATAGAGTCCTAATACGTCCTATTCTGCACAAAACTCCATATGAACTTTTGAAAGGAAGAAAACCAAACATTTCTCATCTTCATGTGTTCAGACGTAAATGTTTTGTATTAAACAATGGAATGGAAAATCTAGGTAAATTTGACTCAAAAGCAGATGAAGGTATCTTTCTTGGATACTCTCATTCTAGTAAAGCTTATAGAGTATATAATAAAAGGGTACATATTGTTGAAGTGTCTGTGCATGTTTCCTTTGATGAATCCTATCCAAAAGAAGTCGGAAGGGGTAGTTTGTTTGATGGTGCAGGTGTATCTTAAGAAAGCATACTAAAAGATCCCAAAAAGGATTCTGAATCTACTAATAATGAGAAGGAGTTGGATCAAGTATCCGAGGAAAGAGGGGAGGATCATTCAAGTAATAAAGATAATCTTCCTTTGGAATGGAAAACCTCAAAGGATCATCCCATCGAGAACATCCTTGGAGTCATATCAAAGAGAGTTACCACTCTCTCTAAGATAAGTAACTTTTGTAATCATTTCGTTTTCGTCTCACAAATTGAGCCTAAAAATTCTAAAGAGGCATTACTCGATGAACACTGGTTTTTACCTATGTAAGAGGAACTTAATCAATTTAAGAGAAATGAGGTTTGGGACCTTATCCCACCTCCGCGAGATTATTGAGTCATTGGCACTAAATGGGTCTTTAGGAACAAACTTGACGAAAATGGAATAGTAACATGCAATAAGGCCAGCCTTGTTTCCCAAGGGTATAACCAAGAGGAAGGCATCTATTATGAGGAAACTTATGCTCTGGTGGCCCAACTTGCGGCTATACGACTTTTACTTGCTTATGCATGCTCACAAAATTTTAAAATTGTACCAAATGGATGTAAAGAGTGCTTTCGTTAATGGATACATTAATGAGGAAGTCTATGTGTATCAACCATCCAGTTTTGAGAACTTTGAGAATCCTAATTATGTTTATAAACTTAAGCATGCCCTATACGGTCCTAAACAAGATCCTAGAGCTTGGTACGGATGTATTAGCAAATTCTTATTAGATCAAGGATTCTCAAGAGGTAAGGTTGACACAACCCTTTTTATTAAACGTCAAGGAAAACACTCCATTCTTGTCCAAGTCTATGTAGATGATATTATTTTGGTTCCACTAATGTATCCTTGGTCAAGGAGTTTTCTAAGCTTTTGTAGGTTGAGTTTGAAATGAGCATGATGGGAGAGTTGAACTACTTCCTTGGACTTCAAATAAAGAAATTAACCGAAGGAACCTTCATGAGCCAAACAAAATATTTCCTTGATTTGCTTAAACGCTTTGACATGGCTAACTCCAAGGAAATTGACACCTCTATGCCTACTGCGGTAAATTTAGACTACAATGAAAATGGTAAATTTGTTGACAAAAAGTGGTATAGAGGTATGATTGGGTCCCTTCTTTATTTGATTACCTCTCGTCTGGATATCATGTTTAGTATTTGCATGTGCGCCCGGTATAAATCATATTCCAAGGAATCACATTTAAAAGTTGTTAAGCAAATACTTAGGTATCTTTGTGGTATACCCAAGTATTGACTTTGGTTTTCCAAGGGAAGTCATTGTTCCTTGGTTGATATCCGACTCGATTTTTCCTTACAAATCGGATAGGAAAAACACGAGTGGTACTTGTCACTTCTTTTCAAACTCTTTCGTAAGTTGGCATAGCAAAAAGCAAGTTTCCGTTGCCTTGTCGACCGCCGAAGCGGAATATGTCGCAGCCGGTAATTGTTGTGCCCAAAATTTGTGGCTAAAGCAACAACTCGACTACAATGTCCATCCGGATCGTATACGCATTTTATGTGACAATACTAGTGCTATCAATCTAACTAAGAATCGTGTCCTACACTCTCGCACAAAACATATCGAAATAAGACACCACTTCCTTAGATATCATGTGGAAAAAGCGAGGTAGTTTTGAGCATGCCGATAGCAAAAATCAACTTATGGATATTTTTACTAATCCGATTGCAATGAGCCTTTCTTCCATATCCAAAGGAACTCGTGTTCTCGATATCTCGGATCGTTGCATCCGCATGCTCTAATGATTATTAATTATTACCTTCTTAAACTTGATTCGAGGATGCAAATACTATTAGGTTTTCCGACTCCACGACATTGTTGGATATGATTTTAAGATGCTTTGAAATCTATGCTCAAGACTCCATATGTCGAGCACATTGTCAAGCCCTCTTCCCACCAAATGTCACCACAGCTCACTTGCACCGTTTGATAGGATTCTATTATGGTTTTTGTTCATATCATTCGGCCTAAAAAGGTGGGCTGTCAAGAATCGACAAAGTCGATGCCAAAATAATGTTCTACTTGAAAAACAAAATCAAGGTCAATTGGCCTCATTACATTGCCAGACAATGTTTGATCTACGGATTCTACTACTGAACCTCCTTATGTTATGGCTCTTTCATTCAAAGAATCTTGAACCATGAGCGAGTTAGGGTTGTTGGCATCCCTTATGTAACGTTTGACTTGGATCAAGTATTCACTCACAAATGCCTTAAACTTATGGGATTCATATGGTACCCCCAACGACGAGCTTTTCTTCACATAATAAGATCTAATGTTACTCAGATCGGAAATGCAAGTGATGATACCGATGATGAGATTGAGGCTATGTTTAATGAAGGAAATGCTGGAAACAATGCTCAAGATTTTGCAGAAAATAGTGAACAAACCGAAGAAGATGTTATGATGGGTGCTAATCAAAGTGACATGGCTCGGGTTCTTGCCCAAAAGCAACGAATGGAGATTCATATGCGTGAAGGCCTAGATGCTCAAAATGAAATGTTATCCACTTATGAAGCAACATAAATTGAGTGCTACAACACTTTGCATGAAATGATCCAATCTCAAGGCGAATGCTTTGCATATTTACAAAATCATTTTTCTCACTACCACCCATTTAACCCATCTGACCAACCTCCTACCGACTGAATCTATATTAGATGTCTCTGCTTTTCATTTCCCTTTATCTATTGTAATTAATATTGTCATGATCTTACTTTGTGTTTGTGCGTGTGACTTGTTTTCATGGTGACTGTAATTTTATGTAATATGACTGTACAATGTCTTACTATGTATTCTCACCGTGTTTTTAAATTGTATTTTGTTGACAAATATCCTATCGTTATGGTGTTTTAACTAATCTTGCCTCTTCCTCTTTTGATGTTGTCAAAGGGAGAATGGTGATACATTAAGAATGGTGATGTATTAAGGCTCACTTTGTATGCACATTCTCAAGAGGAGATTTTCTTCTTATCCTATGCACACTATCAGGGGGAGCTTTTCTCTTTTTATCTTAGCTTATCCCACATGTTATTGTGTATCTCTGTATATTGTTTTACAAGTACTACTTTAGTTGTGTTGGTTTTGCCATCATCAAAAAGGGGGAGTTTTTTAAATTCATGCTCAAGTTTTAATGATGTCAAAAGCCCTAGAATGTGTATGCGTGTGCTACAAGGTTGGGTGTCAGAAGAAAATCAAAGAAATAAAAAAAGGGCTCAATGCATCGACACAAGTTCAAGTTCGGTCGACGAACGTTTAAGGGAAATACCCTGGATGTTACGTGCCGACCCCCCTGAGTCGACGCACAAGTAGATGAAGTCTGGGAACTAAAATAAAAATGACTGTGTCGACGCATCCCCCTGGTGTCGTCGACGCATCCAACATTAAATCTCCAACACGTGTGCTCTAGAAGTTACGCGCTGACCCTCCCTGTTGGAGCGGTCGACGCATCATCCCTGTATTGTACCTTTTAATTAAATTTTCTTTGTTTTGCCTTATTTTTCAATTCATTAATACTAACACATATAAATAGATCTTGTTTGTCATTTGAGTCTTTTGAACAAGCATAGAGTGAAAGATACACATAGATAGCACGTCATCTTCAACATTCATTCTTTGAATTCAACTTCTCCAATAATCAAAGTTGTTGATCTCAAGATTAGAGAATTGTTGTTAACATCCGAATTGAAGAATTGCTTCAAATTTGGGTTTTGTTTTGTGGGCTCTATCTTGAATAAAATCGTTAGGGTTTTGTCCTCTTAGATCAGTATCAGTGCGGGGTTTTTTGGTGCTAATATTTTCTTTGCAAGATTCAGCCGAGTGAAGCATCAAGGAGCAGTGGGTTTGCTTGATTTTGTCACGGTAGCCGGAGGATCTTGAAGGAAGAGTTGGGGTTCGATCTTGTTCGATTGATATATGCCGAGAGAAAGAAATTCTGCAGCAAATTGGTAGAGATTTCAAGTATCGCTAATCGGAGGTGTACTCGAAGAGATCGAAGCTTGGTTTGGCTCGAACCAAGGATTGTGAAGAAGATAGGTTCAACATCATCAATTGATTTTTGTGAAAAGAGTACTATTTCTTCATTTTTTACAATTTTCAATTTTATGAAAGACTTTTCAACTATAGATTTTAGAGTTGGGGCAGACGTACACCACGTGAGGACGAAAGGTGGAAATGCGTTAATAAATTCCCGTGTTCTTTTTCTTATTTACTTTCTTTACTAGATTGATCATATTCTTTTATTTCAAATTATCAAAGTTGTATAAACTAAATTAGTGTTATGTCGAAGTTTAACTAAAACGCCTGTAACACTCCATTTGATCGTTACGTGACAATTTTCGATGACCCAAATTAGTTAATGCAACACTTGTAAACTTTTCTTATAAAGTGTTTGATAATTTGTCTCACTTACAAATTGCTTATTGTGATCAAGCTTTGTTTCTTACTATTCACAATGGAAGTATTTGATACTCAATGTGAAATCTAAGACAATTAATAACGTGTAATCAAAGTGGTTATTCAAAACAATTTTTCTCACTTTCTCTTAACGGTTTGCATATCCGGTCTTTCCAATAGAGGATCGTTTAGACAATTTAAAATCCATGAGACTTTTGTGAAAATATTTTAAACGCTCAATATTTTTAAAACCTGATCTATTCAACCCCCTTCTAGATCGAGCACATCATCTAACAAGTGGTATCACGAGCGCCGGTTTATCTAGTGCTTCACAATGTTACTTTGTAGAAAATGGAGAACGATGCAAAAGGGGCTTATGCAAGAGCTCCGATTTTCAACGGTGAAAACTATATCTATTGGAAAGATTGTATGCGTGTTCATATCACATCTATTGATATAAAGATATGAAAATTTATCGAAAATGGTCCTATGGCAATAACCATGACCAACAAAGATAATGTTACCATACCTAAACCGAAAGCACTATGGGATGCAAATGATGTGAAAAAATATGACTATGATTGGAAGGGTAGGAACTTGCTTATAGCTGCATTAGGTGTCGATGAATACTTTCGAGTATCTCATTAAACTACAACCAAAGCCATGTGGGATGCCCTACAAATTTCACATGAAGGCACAAATGATGTGAAACTTGCTAGAATCAACACTTTGACTCAAGAATTTGATCTCTTTCACATGAAGCATGGTGAAACCATTACGGATATGCAAAAGAGATTTTCTAATATTATTAATCGCTTACACCCTCTTGGTAATGTTACTCCCAATGCGCTTCTACTAACAAAGTCTTGAGAAGTCTTAATAGGAATGGCAACCGAAAGTCACCGGTATCAAAGAAGTAAATGACCTAGCCACTCTAACGCCCCTTCTAAAATACCCCGCAAATTAATAATTAAATTAGAGTTAACATAACGAAGAGCCACAATTATTTAAAAGTAAAATCTCATTCATCATGTCATGCTTTTACTGAAGAACTTATTAAATATAATTCAAAACAAATAATTATGTTTTACACAGCGGAAATAACATAAAAATCTGGAATAACTTAATTCATAAATATTCGAACATAAACCAAAAGAAAAAAGTTTAATGATAACTCTAAACCAATTGTTCCCCAGTGTTACAACTACCAGAGTATGACACTGACACGCGGACAATCTAAATAGCACAACTCAAAGCTATCCTCACCAGCTCCTAAGCGGCTAACAGTTCAATCTGAAATCATCAAAGTAAGGGTGAGATTTCATCAACAATTAAAATGCATTATGCGTTTCTTTAGAATAATAAAACAATCAATACATTATTCCACCCTCATTAGTATATTCAGATTCCAGTTCACAAATACAAATCACACAGATCAATATGCATATAACAACAATCAATGAACTTATAACACTGGAAGCCATCCTAACATGTTATAATTCCACATGCAATGCAGACTCAATGCATGTGGTACCAAAACGTGAACTAAGTCACCAACATCGATTCGTCCATCATCACCTGGACAAGAATCCAGCCTCACCACCCACAGTCACCCGGGTACAATTATTGGCAATACGAGCCAAATTCCACACAATGGGAATTAACTCCACCAGAATGCATATGCATGCACATCAAAAGCATGCCACATTCAATTAATGAAATATGAACACCACATAATTCAATACATAATCAACACCATCAAAAACACATGATAACAATATAATCATGAATATATAACGTTAATTACAACACATGGAATTAACATCCAGTAAGTATACACCACGTCAACGACGAACAATCACGAATTACAACGAACTCTTCCTATGGAAAGCCATATTAATCAATCAAGATTCAGTTACTGGGTTTTAAAAATATTTTCAATATATATTACGTGCTCTGAGCTTTCCAACGATACCAACTATGCCTAAATTGGAGTTACGGTCGCAAAGATATGACCGAAACTGTTTTCAGAAAGTTATGTTCTGTTTTCACACAGTATGCATCGATGCATAAGCTTATGCATCAATGCATAACTAGCTTGCGTCGATGCAAGTATCGTAGGCGTCGATGTATACGTTTAAAAATTATATTTTTCCATTTTTGTTCAGTTTGCATTGATGCATAACATGTATGTGTCGATGCATAGCTTCAATTTTTGCCACACGAGTCGATGCAAGACTCTATGCATCGATGCAAGGTTTCCCCACACCTATGGTTTTCAAAAGTTTTACTACTTGCATCGACTTATAGCTTCTTGTGTCGACCCATACTGCGATTTTCCACCAAAAACCAATTTATTGCCACTGTTTTCCAACTCCAATTAATCCCATCTATCACCAACCTCCATATTACAACAGAACAGTAATAAATCATGCATTTTCACATCCAATTAACCACAAAATTATACTTTCTAATTATCCTACAATCATCCTACACAAATTAATAGTTCTTATCAATTGCAATTGAAGTTATTACGTCAGGTCATAACATTAGGGCACAACCTAGAATTCCTAATTCGAGATTCCTAACGTATCAAATTATCCTATTGATTATCAAATCCTATAAGGCATATTAATCAGACCAAATCACCCCTTACCTCGAGATGATTCTTCGAACTTTCGACGCCTTGACTTTTCCTCTTTTTCTCTTGTCTTCTCAAAAGTACGTAGAATGAAAAACCTCCAATTCTCTTCTCACTTTTTCCTTTTTCCTTTATTTATTCCTTTTATTATTCCAATTAATAAAATAACATAATTAGAATAAGTAGAGCCTTTTACTCCACACACCCTCCAATACAACTTCACACCCCCAACACTCCCATTTATTTAATTAATTAATTAAATCCAATAATTCAAAATTACAAATAATTAAACCTTTAATTAAATTAATAATTAAAATTCCAATTATTTAACAATTGAATTATTTGGGGTGTCACAGCTCTCCCCTACTAAAAAGAGTTTTCGTCCTCGAAAACATACCTTAGACGAAAAGTTTGGGATACGAGTCTTTCATCGGCTCTCGGTTCTCAAGTAACATTTCCACCTGGTCCTCCCAAGCTACTTTCACGCTATCTCTTTACCTAATTGCTTAACTTCGATTCTCAATTCGCGGTAATGCTTCAATGATTATCTCGTATGATCTACCTGAATCTCATGAGACGGATCAACAATATACTTCCTCAATTGAGACACATGGAAGACATCATGCAAATTCGCAAGAGACGACGGTAAAGCAATCTGATAAGCAACTTTTGCAACCTTCTTGGTAATTTGAAATGGACCAATAAAGCGCGGAGTTAACTTCTTTGACTTCAAGGCTCGACCAATACCAGTCATCAGAGTAACTCGCATAAACACATGTTCTCCTTCACTAAACTTGAGATCCTTTCTCTTCTTATCATGATAACTCTTTTGATGACTCTGAGAAGCTCTCATCTTCTCCTGAATCATCTTAATCTTTTCTGGAGTCTGTTGGACAATCTTCCGTCCAATCACAACACTCTCCAGATTCGTACCAACACAATGGTGTCCGACACCTCCTACCATACAATGCCTTAAACAAAGCCATACCAATACTCGAGTGAAAACTATTGTTGTAGGTAAACTCAATCAATGGTAGATAACTATCCCAAGCTCCTCCTTTCTCCAACACACACGCTCGCAACAAATCCTCTAATGACTGAATCGTCCTCTCTGTCTGACCATCTGTCTGCGGATGATAAGAGGAACTCAGCCTCAACTTAGTACCCAAAGCTTCTTGTAACCCCGTCCAATACTTTGACGTAAACCTCGGATCTCTATCTGACACAATACTAGAAGGGATACCATGCAAACTTACGATCTTCTCAACATACAATTCTGCCAACCTTTCCATAGGATAATCCATTCTTATCGGAATAAAGTGAGCAGACTTCGTTAACCGATCAACAATAAACCAGATAGAATCATAATTCTTCGCTGTCCTCGGTAAACCAGACATAAAATCCATAAAAATGCCGTCCCATTTCCAATCCGGAACAAACAACGGTTCCATCAGCCCTGACGGTTTCTGATGTTCAATTTTTGACTTCTGACAAACCAAACAAGCATAAACAAACTCAACAATTTCCTTCTTCATTCCAGGCCATCAAAACAACTTTTTCAAGTCATGATACATCTTAGTAGCACCGGGATGAATACTCAATCCACTATGATGTCCTTCTTCCAAAATACTCCTCCTAAGTTCTGCAATATCCGGAACACACACTCTATCACCAAATCTCATAACACCATTCTCGTCAATTCAGAATTCACCTCCTTGACCTTGGTTAATCAATGTCAACTTATCAACTAAACCAACGCCAGATTTCTCTCCAGCTCAAATTTCCTCCAGAATACCACTAGTCAACTTCAACATACCCAACTTGACACTATCAGAAGTAGTCTCACATACCAAACTCAAGTCTCTGAATTGCTCAACTAAATCCAATTCATGCACCATCAACATAAACATATGCAAGGACTTCTTACTCATTGCGTCTGCGACAACGTTTGCCTTACCAGGATGGTAATTCAAACCAAAATCATAATCTTTCAGGAATTCTAACCACCTCCTCTGCCTCATGTTTAGCTCTTTCTGATTGAAGAGATACTTCAGACTCTTATGGTCACTGAATACCTCAAATCGAGATCCATACAAGTAATGCCTCCACAATTTGAAAACAAATACCACAACTACCAGCTCTAAATCATGAGTCGGATAATTCCTTTCATGAATCTTCAATTGTCTTGAAGCATAAGCCACAACCTGCTTATCTTGCATCAAAACACCACCTAATCCCATCAATGACGCATCACAATCCACAACAAAAGACTCTGCCAGATTTGGAAAAATCAGAATTGGAGCACAAGTCAACCTCTTCTTCAACTCTTGGAATCCTTTCTCACATTCAGAATCCCAAACAAACACTTGACCCTTTCTTGTCAACTTAGTCAGCGACAAAGGTAACTTCGAAAATCTTTCAATGAACTTTCTGTAGTAACCTGCAAGACCAAGAAAACTACGGATTTCAGAAGCATTCTTCGGCGCTTCCCACTAAGATACCGCATCTACCTTCGTAGGATCAACAATAATGCCATTCTTGGAAATCACATGACCAAGAAAACTCACTTCACTTAACCAGAATTCACATTTGGACAACTTCGCATACAACTTCTTCTCTTTCAACAATTCCAACACCACTCTAAGATGTTCTACATGCTCTTCATTATTCTTCGAATAGATCAGAATGTCATCAATAAATACCACCACGAACTTATCAAGATACGGATGAAATATCCTGTTCATATACTCCATGAAAACACCAGGTGCATTAATAACTCCAAACGGCATAACAGAATACTCATAATGTCCATACCTCGTTAAATGCGTCAATATCTTCCGTCTTCACACGAATATGATGATATCCAGATCTCAAATCAATTTTATTGAATACACAAGCTCCAACCAGTTGTTCCATCAAATCATCAATCCTCGACAATGGATACCAATTCTTGATTGTAACTTTGTTCAACTGCCTGTAATCAACACATAGTCTCATCGAACCCTCTTTCTTCTTAACCAACAACACTGGAGCACCCCACGGCGAAACACTAGGACGAATAAACTTCTTCTCAAGTAATTCTTTCAACTGCTTCTTCAATTTAGATAATTCGGATGCCGACATGCGATAAGGCGCCATCTACACCGGACTAGTTCTAGGAATCAAATCTATAGTAAAATCCACTTCTCTTTCAGGTGGAAATTCACTAACATCTTCCGTAAACACTTCTGGAAATTCATTCACCACTCGCAGTTCATCACTCTTAGCTTTTCCTTTCCCCTCCGTCGAAGAATACCACATAAACACTACCGCATCATCATTAACAGTTGCGCAACTCTTATCATCCATCTTAATTCATTGTCCTTATTAGAGTCTTCATCAACTCATATGGTTCACAAGCTTCTACCAAACTTCATTCATATTCATCACTTTATGCACCATTTAGATAGCAAGACAGTTGTATACCATCCAATACGATTCCGTGTACTATCAACAAGAGATTAACGGTGATCAAGTCCTTAATTTGTCAATAGACATCCGAGATAATCATACTGGAGTATAAACCATCATTACCAACCCTTTCTGTTCTCAGGATCGTACTCTCCTTTTTGCACTTCCAACTATGACTCACGATCCAAACGATTCCAACAATCCTAACCACTCTTGCACTGTCTTCTCAAGCAGTACCTCGTACCAATGACTTACAATCAGAACGCATATGGGAAACATCTCTTCTCCCCCATTTAGTTTCACACTACTCCTGCAATAATCAATCAGAAAGCAATAAGTACCGACAGTGTTGTACACACTTTTCGCGTACAAAAGGGATAATGACATTAAGACACTGGTCACAACGACCAGCTATGCTCTGATACCACTATTGTAACACCCCTTCTAAAATACCATGCGAGTTAACAATTAAATCAGAGTTAACATAACGAAAGGGCGTCACAATTATTTAAAAACAGAAAATCTCATTCATCATGTCATGCTTTTATTGAAGAAATTATTAAATATAATTCAAAACCAATAATTATGTTTTACACAGCGGAAATAACATAAAAATCCGGAATAACTTAATTCATAATTATTCCTACATAAACCAAAAGAAAATAGAGTTTAATGATAACTCTAAACTAATTGTTCCCCAGTGTTACAACTACCAGAGCATGACACTGACACGCGGACAATCTAAATAACACAGCTCAAAGCTATCCTCACCCTCTAAGCGGCTAACACTTCAATCTGAAATCATCAAAGTAAGGGTGAGATTTCATCAACAATTAAAATGCATTATACGTTTCTTTAAAACAATAAAACAATCAATACATTATTCCACCCTCATTAGTATATTGATTCGGTTCACAAATACAAATCACACGGATCAATATGCATATAACAATAATCAATGAAATTATAACACCGGAAGCCATCCTAACATGTTATAATTCCATATGCAATGACTCAATGCATGTGGTACCAAAACGTGAACTAAGTCACCAACATCGATTCGTCCATCATCACCCGACACGAATCCACCTCACCACCCACAATCACCCGCGGTTATTGTATCGAGCCAAATTCCACACAATGGGAATTAACTCCACCAGAATATATATGCATGCACATCAAAAGCATGCCACATTCAATTAATGGAATATGAACACCACATAATTCCATACATAATCAACACCATCAACAGCACATGATAACAGTATAATCATGAATATATAATGTTAATTACAACACATGGAATTAACATCCAGCAAGTATACACCACGTCAACGACGAACAATCACGAATTACAACGAACTCTTCCTACGGAAAGCCATATCAATCCATCAAGATTCAGTTACTGGGTTTTAAAAATGTTTTCAATAGATAGTACGTGCTCTAAGCTTTCCAACGATACAAACTATGCCTAAATCGGAGTTACGGTCGCAAAGATATGACCGAAATCGTTTTCAGAAAGTTATGTTCTATTTTCACACAGTATGCAATGATGCATAAGCTCATGCATCAATGCATAACTAGCTTGATTCGATGCAAGTATCGTATGCATTGATGCATACGTTTAAAAATTATATTTTTTCCATTTTTGTTCAGTATGCATCGATGCATAATATGTATGTGTCGATGCATAACTTTAATTTTTGCCACATGAGTCGATGCAAGACTCTATGCATCAATGCAAGCTTTCCCCACGCCTCTGGTTTTCAAAATTTTTACTACTTGCATCGACTCATAGCTTCTTGTGTCGACCCATACTGCGATTTTCCACTAAAAACCAGTTTATTGCCACTGTTTTCCAACTCCAATTAATCCCATCCATCACCAACCTCCATATTACAATAGAACAATAATAAATCATGCAATTTCACATTAAATTAACCATAAAATTATAATTTCTAATTAGCCTACAATCATCCTACACAAATTAATCGTTCTTATCAATTGCAATTGAAGTTATTACGTCGGGTCATAACATTAGGACACAACCTAGAATTCCTAATTCGAGTTTCCTAACGTATCAAATCATCCTATTGATTATCAAAACCTATAAGGCATATTAATCAGACCAAATCACCCCTTACCTCGCGATGATTCTTCGAACTTCCGACGCCTTGACTTTTCCTCTTTTTCTCTTCTCTTCTCAAAAGTACGTAGAATGAAAAACCTCCAATTCTCTTCTCACTTTTTCCTTTTTCCTTTATTTATCCCTTTTATTATTCCAATTAATAAAATAACATAATTAGAATAAGTAAAGCCTTTTACTCCACACACCCTCCAATACAACTTCACACCCCCAACACTCTCATTTATTTAATTAATTAATTAAATCCAATAATTCAAAAATACCAATAATTAAACCTTTAATTAAATTAATAATTAAAATTCCAATTATTTAACAATTGAATCATTTGGGGTGTCACAGCCACTCTCGACATCACAACATTATTTGGTAAGCTTCAATAACATGAACAAGAGCTTACAAATCTCAACAAGCACGAAAAGAAAGAAAGAAAGGAAAAAGCAAAAAGATACGGAAAGGAAGTCTATCTCATTGAAGGATTCAAGCTCAAAGTCTTCCACCAATAACTCATGTGTTAGTGAGTCTAGTGATGATGGTGAGAGCTCGAGTGAAGACACAGGGCTGTTTGTGAGAAAATATCACAAATATCATCATAAAGAATGAAGTACAACACTCGGACAAAAATCTCGTCAACTATAGGAAACAATAAAAGACATCTAAGCAAGATGATGACAAGAAATCAAAATCAAGAGGATCATGCTTCAATTGTGGGAAATTCGGACAGTACAAACCAGATTGTCCTCTTCTCAAAAGAGACAAAGGAAAATAAAAATTTCAAAGAAGATCTAACAAAGATAGAAGAGCTTACATTGCATGGGAATACGATAGTGAAGAATCCAACAAGAGTGACTCTAGCAATGAAGAAGAAACGGTAAATTTTTGTCTTATGGCCCATAAAAGAAAGAAGAGAAAGATAAAACATTCTAAGTATGATCATAGTGATAAAATGTCTCATTTAGAATTACAAAAAGCATTTGACACTCTACATTATGAGGCTAGTGAGGCTTTCAAGAGACTAGCCTCAAATAAGAAAATATTTTCATACCTTGAGCATAAAGTTTCCGAATTCAAAAAGGAACTTGAAGCTCTTAAGGAATATATGATTGAGAAGGACAAATGTGATAACAAAAGTGACAAGATGTCTTGGCATGATTGGCTCGGATGTGAAACTTGTCATATTTGGCAAAGAGAGGTTAAAACTCTTAAAGCTAAACTTGACAAGGCTTTACAACCCAAAATTACATATGCTATTGATAGATCGAATTTTCGAAGTAGTATAATCAATTCTTATAAAAAATACTCTTATAAAGTTAGAGATCAATCTAGAAAATGCAATTATTCCAACACTTTGACTTGCCTATATTGTTGCAAAAAGGGACATACGATTAAAAAAATGTTGCTTTAGGAGATTTCTAGTTCCTCAAGGCATTTTCCCATGGTTACCTAAATGCAACTTATGTACAACACACACACAAGGACCCAATAAAAATTGGGTACCTAATTCCCTTGTTTAAATCCACAGGTGGAATGTCTTGAGACTACTGAGAAAAGATGGTTCCTATATAGTGGGTGCTCAAGACATATGACAGGTGACATATCTCTATTCTTTGACTTTGTGGCTAAGAAGAAAGGATTTGTTACCTATGGTGACAAAAATAAGGGAGAAATACTCGGTAAAGGTAGTGTAGGTAATCCCTCTTCTACTACTATCTCTGACTTCCTTTTAGTTGATGGTCTTAAACACAATCTCATTAGCATTAGTCAATTGTGCGACAAAGGATATAATGTATCTTTTTCTAAAGATTGTTGCACTATTGAACACAATGTAAATAAAGAGGATGTGTTTAAAGGCCTGACGGTTAATAACGTATACATGCTAGACTTGAATGAGGTTTCCGTTAAAGGTGTCAAATGCCTAATCTCCTTAAATGAAAATTCTTGGCTTTGGCATAGACATCTAGCTCACCTAAACTTTGATTTGTTAAATAAAGTTGTTTCAAAAGATCTAGTAGTCGGATTACTTATATCAAAATTTTCCAAAGATCATTTATGTGATGCGTGCCAAATGGGAAAGCAAATAAGAATCTCGTTTAAATCTAAAAACATTGTGTCCACAACGAGACCTCTTGAACTTCTCCATATGGACCACTTTGGACCCTCTAGGATTAAGAGCCTAGGCGGAAACTATTATGGATTTGTCATTGTTGACGACTACTCTAGATTTTGTTGGACACTTTTCTTAGCAAATAAGAGCGATACCTTTCCGGCATTCAAAAAATTTGCTAAGATTTTCCAAAACAAATTAAATGAAAACATTATCACTATTCATAGTGATCACGAAGGAGAATTTGAAAATGATTTGTTCAACAAGTTTTGTGCCAAGCACAAAATTAATCATAATTTTTCTGCATCACGCACTCCTCAACAAAATGGAGTTGTGGAGCGTAAAAATCGTGTTTTAGAAGAATTAGGAAGAACTATGATCAATGAAAACCATCTTACTAAATATTTTTGGGCCGATGCCATTAACATGGATTGTTATATTTTGAATAGAGTCCTAATACGTCCTATTCTAAACAAAACTCCATATGAACTTTTGAGAGGAAGAAAACCAAAC
This sequence comes from Vicia sativa, assembly GCA_021764765.1. NCBI lineage: Eukaryota > Viridiplantae > Streptophyta > Magnoliopsida > Fabales > Fabaceae > Vicia > Vicia sativa. Next base: position 130,574,338 of record CM038794.1, read on the forward strand.
ATTTCTCATCTTCGTGTGTTCGGATGTAAATGTTTTTTATATTAAACAATGGAAAGGAAAATCTAGGTAAATTTGAATCAAAAGCTGATGAAGGTATCTTTCTTCGATACTCTCATTCTAGTAAAGCTTATAGAGTATAAAATAGAAGGTTACATATTGTGGAAGAGTTTGTGCATGTTTCCTTTGATGAAATCTATCCGAAAGAAGTCGGAAAGGGTAGTTTGTTTGATGGTGCAGGTGTACCTTAAGAAAGCATACTAAATGATCCCAAAAAGGATTCTGAATCTACTAATAATGAGAAGGAGTTTGATCAAGTATCCGAGGAAAGAGGGGAGGATCATTCAAGTAATAAAGATGATCTTCCTTTGGAATAGAAAACTTGAAAGGATAATCCCATTGAGAACATCCTTGGAGACATATCTAAGGGAGTTACCACTCGCTCTAATATAAGTAACTTTTGTTATCATTTCACTTTCGTCTCACAAGTTGAGCCTAAAAATTCTAAAGAGGCATTACTCGATGAACACTGGTTTTTATCTATGCAACATGAACTTAATTAGTTTAAGAGAAATGAGGTTTGGGACCTTGTCCCACCTTCGCGAGATCATCGAGTCATTGGCACTAAATGGATCTTTAGGAACAAACTTGACGAAAACGGAATAGTAACTCACAACAAGGCCCTCCCTTTTGCCCAAGGGTATAACCAAGAGGAAGGCATCGATTATGAGGAAACTTATGCTCCGGTGGCCCAACTTGCGGCTATACGACTTTTACTTACTTATGCATGCTCACAAAATTTTAAATTGTTCCAAATGGACATAAATAGTGCTTTTCTTAATGGATACATTAATGAGGAAGTTTATGTGTCTCAACCCCCCGGTTTTGAGAACTTTGAGAATCCTAATTATGTTTATAAACTTAAGCGTACCTTATATGGTCTTAAACAAGCTTCTAGAGCTTGGTACGGATGTCTTTGTAAATTCTTATTAGATCAAGGATTCTCAAGAGGTAAGGTTGACACAACCCTTTTTATTAAACGTCAAGGAAAACTCTCCATTCTTGTCAAAGTCTATGTAGATGATATTATTTTTGGTTCCACTAATGTATCCTTGGTCAAGGAGTTTTCTAAGCTTATACATGTTGAGTTTGAAATGAGCATGATGGGAGAGTTGAACTACTTCCTTGGACTTCAAATAAAGCAATTAAACGAAGGAACCTTCGTGAGCCAAACAAAATATTTCCTTGATTTGCTTAAACGCTTTGACATGGCTAACTCAAAGGAAATTGACACCTCTATGCCTATTGCGGTAAATTTAGACCGCGATGAAAATGGTAAGTTTGTTGACACAAAGCGGTATTGAGGTATGATTGGGTCCCTTCTTTATTTGACTGCCTCTTGTCCATATATCATGTTTAGTATTTGCATATGTGCCCGGTATCAATCATATCCCAAGGAATCATATTTAAAAGTTGTTAAGAGAATACTTAGGTATCTTTGTGGTACACCTAAGTATTGGCTTTGGTTTTCCAAGGGAAGTGATTGTTCCTTGGTTAGATACTCCGACTCCGATTTTTCCAGTTACAAATCGGATAGGAAAAGCACGAGTGGTACTTGTCACTTCTTTTCAAACTCTTTGGTAAGTTGGCATAGCAAAAAGAAAGTTTCTATTGCCTTGTCGACCGCCGAAGCGGAATATGTCGTAGCCGGTAATTGTTGTGCCCAAATTTTGTGGCTAAAGCAACAACTACTCGACTATAATGCCCATCTTGATAGTATACCCATTTTATGTGACAATACTAGTGCTATCAATCTAACTAAAAATCCGGTCCTACACTATCGCACAAAACATATTGAAATAAGACACCACTTCCTTAGAGATCATGTGTAAAAAGGCGAGGTAGTTTTTGATGATGTTGATAGCAAAAATCAACTTGCGGATATTTTTACTAAGCCTCTTGCAACTGATCCTTTGTTCCATATCCGAAGGGAACTTGGTGTTCTCGATATCTCGGATCATTTTCATCTCAATTGAGGTATATGCTCTAATGATTATTAATTATTACCTTCTTAATCTTGATTCTAATGATGCAAATACTATTAAGTTTTCTGACTCCACTAACATTGTTGGATATGATTTTAAGATTGCTATGAATTCTATGCTCAAGACTCCATATGCTGAGAACATTGTCAACAGTGCCCTCTTCCCACCAAATGTCACCATAGGCTCACTTGCACGTTTGACAGGATTCTATTCTGGTTTGTTGTTCATATCATTCGTCCTAATAAAGGTGGGATGTCAAGAATTGACAAAGCTGATGTTAAAATAATTTTCTGCTTCAAAAACAAAATCAAGGTCAATTGGCCTCATTACATTTCTAGCAGAATGTTTGATCTACGGGATTCTACTCGCGGAACCTCCTTATGTTATGGATCTTTCATTCAAAGAATCTTGAACCGTGAGCGAGTTAGGGTTGTTTGCATCCCTTATGTAACGTTTGACATGGATCAAGAATTCACTCACAAATCCCTTAAACTTATGGGATTCATATGGTGCCCCCAACGAAGGGCTTTTCGTCACATTATAAGATCTAATGTTACTCAGATCGGAAATGCAAGTGATAATACCGACGATGAGATTGAGGCTATGTTTGATGAAGGAAATGCTGGAAACAATGTTGAAGATTTTGCAGAAAACAATGAACAAATGGAAGAAGATGTTACGATGGGTGCCGATCAAAGTGACATGGCTCGGGTTCTTGCCCAAATTCAACGAATAGAGCTTCATATGCGTGAAGACCTAGATGCTCAAAATGAAAGGTTATCCTCTTATGAAGCAACACAAACTGAGCGCTACAACACTTTGCATGGAATGATCCAATCTCAAGACGAAAGCTTTGCATCTTTCCAAAATCATTTTGCTCACTACTACCCATTTAACCCATCTGACCAACCTCCTACCGACTGAATCTATATTTTATGTCTCTGCATTTAATTTCCCTTTATCTATTGTAATTCATATTGTCATGACCTTACTTTGTGTTTGTGCGTGTGACTTGTTTTCATGGTGACTGTAATCTAATGTAATATGACTGTACAATGTCTTACTATGTGTTCTCATTGTGCTTCTTAAAATTGCATTTTGTTTGAAAAATATCCTATCTTTATTGTGTTTTAACTAATCTTGCCTCTTCCTCTTTTTGATGTTGTTAAAGGGGGAGAATGGTGATACATTAAGAATGATGATGTACTAAGGCTCACTTTTGTATGCAGACTCTCAGGGGAAGTTTTGCTCTTCTTATCATATGCACACTATCAGGGGGAGCTTTTCTCTTTTTATCTTAGCTTATCCCACATGTTATTGTGTATCTCCGTATAATGTTTTACAGGTAGTACATTACTTGTGTTGGTTTTTCCATCATCAAAAAGGGGGAGTATGTAAATGCATGCTCAAGTTTTAATGATATCAAAAACCCCAAAATGTGTATGCGTGTGCTACAAGGCTGAGTGTCAGAAGAAAAACAAAGAAATAAAAAAAAGGACTCAATGCATCGACACAAGTTCAAGTCCGATCGACACACGTTTAAGGGAAACACCCTGGATGTTACGTGTCGGCCCCTTGAGTCGACACACATGTAGATGAAGTCTGGGAGCTAAAATCAAAATGACTGCTTCGACGCATCCCCCTGGTGTCCTTGACGCATCCAACATTGAATCTCCAATGCGTGCGCTCTAGAAGTTACGTGCCAACCCTCCCTCCTGGAGCGGTCGACGCATCCTCCCTGTACTGTACCTTTTAATTAACTTTTCTTTGTTTTGCCTTATTTTTTAATTCATTAATACTAACACATATAAATAGATCTTGTTTGTCATTTGAGAACAAGCATAGAGTGAAAGATACACATAGATAACACTTCATCTTCAACATTCATTCTTCAAATTCAACTTCTCCAATAATCAAAGTTGTTGATTTCAAGATCAGATAATTGTTGATAACGTTCGAATTGGAGAGTTGCTTCAGATTTGGGTTATTTTTGTGGGTTCTATCTTGAATAAAACCGTTAGGGTTTTGACCTCTTAGATTTATATCAGTGCGGGGGTTTTGGTGCTAATATTTTCTTTGCAAGATTTAGTCGAGTGAAGCATCAAGGAGCAGTGGGTTCACTTGATTTAGTCGAGTGAAGCATCAAGGAGTAGTGGGTTCGCTTGAAGGAAGAGTCAAGGTTCGATCTTGTTCGATTGATATCAGCCGAGAGAAAGAAATTCTGCAGCAAATTAGTAGAGATTTCAAGTATCGCTAATCGGAGGTGTACTCGAAGAGATCGAAGCTTGGTTTGGCTCGAATCAAGGATTGTGAAGAAGATAGGTTCATCATCATCAATTGATTTGTGTGAAAAGGGAAATATTTCTGCACTTTTTACAATTTGCAATTTTATGAAAAACTTCTCAACTTTAGATTTTAGAGTTGGGGGAAGACGTACACCACGCGAGGACGAAAGGTGGAACTGCCATAACAAATTCTCGTGTTCTTTTTTGTATTTACTTTCATTACTTGATTGATAATATTTATTGATTTCAAATTATCAAACTTGTATAAACTAAATTGGTGTTGTGTCGAAGTTTAACTATAACGCTCGTAACGCTCCATTTGACCGTTACATGACAATTTTCGATGACACAAATTAGTTAATGCAATACTTGTAAACTTTGCTTACAAAGTGTTTGATAATTTGTCTCACTTACAAATTGCTTATTGTGATCAAGCTTTGTTTCTTACTATTCACAATGGAAGTATTTGATACTCAATGTGAAAGCTAAGACAATTAATAACGTGTAATCAAAGTGGTTATTCAAAACAATTTTTCTCACTTTCTCTTAACGGTTTGCATATCCGATCTTTCTAATAGAGGATCGTTTAGACGATTGAAAACCCAGGAGACTTTTGTGAAAATATTTTAAACGCGCAATATTTTAAAACCCGATCTATTCAACCCCCCTTTTAGATAGATCACATCGTCTAATATATATATATATATATATATATATATATATATATATATATATATATATATATATATATATATATATATATATATATATGGAAATGCTAAGGTTTCTTAGTTTTGACATCATGGAAAATATCTAATGATGAAGTTGCTCTCACATAAAGAGTTCGATTAGAGTTTCTTGTTGCTTTTCCCCTAAACATGGTGGGCTAGTGGCTAACATAAAAACATGAAGAGTAGTCTAGATGTCTATACTATTAGAAACCTTATATTGTGAACCAGGATTAGGTTACAAATGAGAGCGCTCGTGCATGTCTTCAAGAACGGGAGGCTTATGTGGGATTTGAAAGAAATTAATCACCTCCAGAGTGGGGGAATCTCCTCAATAGAAATATTATTAATATTTCAAGGCGTAGGATCATCTACCTCCTCTGTAATAACCTCTAAGCCTTCCCTAATTATGAATGTTTCTCCTGGTTGACAACAAAGTTACCATTTTAAGTTGACAATGACCTGGTTGTATGGGTAATGTATTTGATGTTGTAGAAATTGTTGTGGGAAGCCTCCAAGAGAAAAGATAAGTTATATCCATAGTCAAAACAAACACAACAAAAGAAAAGTATATGTCGAGGTACCTTCTCAGGTGTTGGAGTTGGGCCCAAGGCTGCAAGGTTAGGGTTTGGATTGAGCTGCTGAAGGATAAACTTATTCTTCCTCCTCAGGTTGGAAGTCCCATCACCCATCACCTCTTTTGTGTCGATAGAAATTACAGGCTCGGGCTTGAGCCTCTTCTCGATCTTCTTTAAAGCAAAGACAAACGAGTGCCTCAGGGCTTGTTGAAACGTCGAGGTTTGTTTGTCCCACACTGCTCAGATAAGGAACAACACGGGATATGCTTTCTTTCTCTAGACCTAAGGGGTAAATATAGGTAAACATTATACTAGGAGGATGAGATAGGTTAAAATATAAGGTAATCATCTTACCCGAAACTCCCGAGTGGATCTAGCTTCTCTCAGAGTAGTTCTTCCCGAGAACTTTATTTTGGATTTTAGGTTTAATTGAAATAAGACAGAAAGCATAGATTAAAGGTTATGGGTAGGAAGAGTAATTAATTCTTAAGGAAGGTTTTAACAAGATATAACTTTATTCTTTTGATCCCTAGCCAGTCAAAAGGAAAAAAGCATTTGTTACGTTGCGCTATAAGGTAGGGATTTTCCACACTCTAATAATAAGAATCCCATCAATCTTTTAGATCTTTAGTGCAGTAAAATAGATTGAGTATTTGAAGTTGCATAGGTAAACTGGTTCATTCTTGGAAAATTCTCGAAAGAGTGCCAAAATCTTTTCCGAAGCAAGTGGCTCGGGCCAAACTGCCTAGCCACCAAGTTGGATTGATACGCAGCAAGACTCAACCCGACCTTACCAGTGGTAAGTTTTTCCATAAATAAGATGGAAACAATAATTTCCTAAGAATGTCATTAATAGCTTTCTATATTTCGACAGTGGGATGAGGAAATGGTTTACAAAACCATGGAGGATCGAACGATTTTGAATTGTAGAAAATGTAAAAATATTTTTCAAAATTGTCCTTCGACATTGTCTTTCCATCATCAGGAGTAAATTGGGGGAGTCGTACACCTTAGACACCTATTTCTATGCTAGGAGGAATTTGGATATTTAAATCAGAAGCGAACATGGCATTAAGCTAAATTTGCAACAACCAAATAGGTCCTCATATTTGAATACTATCGAGGCAGTATCGACAAACAAGATCATAATAAGCATGCCCCAACGACTCATCGAGGCCACATTTGATTAGTTTACTAATATAAAATTCATTTTCTCATGGAGTTTGGTGGCTAGTGGCATATGCATCTTTGTGATCTGAACCCCATGAGGGAAGAAGACATAGAAACAAAACTAATAGGTTAAAAATGATATATGCTCGTGTGCATCAACAGTATCAACCGAGCCATAGTGATCCTCGATAAAGGTGATATAGTAACTTCTAGAAAACTCAAAATCGGCTTTAACTTTCATGATGTTTGAGGGTTCATAAGTATCCCCAATTGGCCAAAGTCTAGCGAAAGCAGCCAAATCAAAGAGGGTGGGAGTAATCATATTTTCAACTTTTATTCTCTCTTTACAAAAGAATTTCCTCTTCAAATTTTTTTCTCACAATTGAAGTAATTACTACCTTGGTCATGCTTCCTTTTCTGACTGATGAATACAGTGTCTAAAACATTTGCTTCAGCATCTATCTCTGGTTCAAATTCTCTATGTTCTTCATAACAAACTGAGGAAGTTTTCACATCATTCATCTAATTTGTTATCTTAGTTACCTCCATATCATCATCAAATAACTCCTTTATCTATGTTTCTAGACGATCTAAAATGTAGATATCATATCTACTTACGCTCACTTCAGACTTGAGTTACATTTATTAAACAAAACTTTCTAATATTGTGACTGATATTTTATATAGCACAATATCTTCTCCAAGGATGAGAATTATGAGATTCTCATTGGCTTACATAAGATCACTCTCCAAGTTGTTGACATCAATCATGGTACAACTGATATTTTCCAATAATTGATCACTTATTTCACGTGTCAGGGTTTCTCTTGGAGGCTATCTTTTAGTAGTTTGTACAATCCCAGCATGAACTCCATTGTTCACAAAGATATATTCTTCATGAGAACAAACATCACTATCAATGTTGTCATTCACCTTTACTACACGATCTTTTTCACGAGTTCTCTTCATTATGTTGACACTAGAAAGGTTTTTTGTTTCAACATTCAAGTACCTATTGAGAGAGATATTTTTCTCATTTGGGATGCATAATATGAAAGTGAGCCAATGGCGCGAGATTAATCGTAATACCTAATGAATATATATAGATTGGTATTCGTATAAGGTGATATCCTTTCTCTCTTAATCCTAACTTGGTGAATAGCTTAACTTAAATAATACCACAAGAACTCCCTCCATGAATGATAATTCTTGAAGGATCAAAATTAGTCATGTTTGTTCTAATTACCAACGGAAACATCTCTTTGGAAACTCCTTTTACCTTCTCGATGTCTTTAAATCCAATAAATGGTCACTCAGAGCTCTCACCTCAGGAAGATTTCCACTTTTGATCAATAAACACCAGTTGTTCTATTTTACCCTTCAAACTTGCCTTTGGGTGTGTACCCTCTATTAATTGATGCAATGAAACTAAAACATCACGAGATGAAGGCTATAAAATCTTTGATCCCTTCTTATTATCCTCCTCTTCGCTCATGTCTCTTATTTTATTGGTACCTTAAAAAACTTCTAAAATTTTCTAGGGTAGTCTGGTACCCTTGTGGGGAGAACACCTTCTACTCGATGATTTACTATGTAGTATGACTTTTCGTGGTGAATCCACGTGTTTCTTTGTTTTGTCTAACAAGTCTTACTTTTCATTATAAACTCTTCTATGTCATCTTTCAAGTGGATGCATTCATCAATTTCATGCTCATGACTTTTATGAAACATGTAAAATTTTGACTAGTCAATTTGTGTTGACTTCTTCAAAATATGGAGATATTTTACCATGGGTTCCTTAAACTTGGTATTGGCACATTATTGTAAGATTATTTCCATGGATGTGTTCAAAAAATATATTTACAAAATCTAGACTTGGGTTTATATGCCTCTAGTTATCTTTGTCCTCGTGACACTTGTTATCTCTTTCCACTTGTAGTATTTTCTAGAAACCGTATTTCTCTCAAGATCTCCGGCTAGTAGTTTCTCTTTACAATTGATATAAGATTGAGAATAAGTGACGATGCCATTCATGTTCTCTGACTTATTGCCATAATAAATTTATATTTTCCGAAAATATATTCTCAACAGATAGAAGTTTCAAAGATCTCTCAACGGAGTTCTTCTTCAACGAAGCCTATTCCTTGGCCGCTCCCAAAGACTGCCATAAAAAATTCTCCACTTCATAGTTGATTACAAGGACTTGGGGACAATCGCTGGACCGATGAAGACCCTATGAGAATGGTCCAATCATACGAGGTATCCCATTAGTTGACAAACATGTGAGCTTATGCTCTTGTGCATCACATATAAGTGCAACTTTCATTCTCATCTTAGTCATTGAAGTGCATCCAACGATTCTATGCAATCCACGTTAAATTAATCGCGACAGTTCTAATCGTCATCTCTATATAAATGTGACTATCAGTCATAGCCAAGTATTCAGTACTTGTACTTGAAACAGTTCTATATCTTTCAAATACTAATTGAACGATTGAAATGCTAACTATATAGAAATAAAATGAAATAAAAATTATTTATCATTAAAATTTACACAAACTAAATTAAAAAAAAAAAAAAATTAATTATAATTACAATATTAGTTACTCAAACTATTCCAAAATAAATGTCTTTTTAGTCATAAAAAATTGTCTCAAAATAATAGTCTTTTATTTTTCTAATATAATATTATTTAACTTTCATCAACTTTATCGTTTATTTACTCTCCTTTTAAATTGGACAATATAAATATAATAGTTAAGAATAATTTTAATAAATATTATTTTTATCAATTCAATTTTTATTTTGAGACGGACTAACATGAATTAATTACTTTGAAAAATAAACCTAAGTGCAATTAAATCTTGTCTACATGCATAGGCAGGAATTGGAAACGGTGACAGTAAAGAGTTGGCATTCAAAATGGGAAAAACATATAATATAGAAACTGCCAAAAAATAGTGACAGCCACCCACTGAAGAGGACCACTTCACACACTAACCTACCTCCTTAGCCATTAATTCACTCAACTTGATGTGTCTATATTAACCCCTTCTAGTGTCTTCTCTCTACTCCTAAATTCCAATTTAGATAGATAGATAGAGTTTTTATTTTATACGTTTTTCTATCCTTCATTTTCTTTCTTTCCAAATTTTAACCCTTCAATCTCTTTTCCCTTTCCTCATTATACTTCTCCTTCTTGGGAAAATTTTAGTTTTATATATTTTGTCTTTTAACCTTCATATTTCTCAGCTATATCTTCTTTTATTCATCTTTACATAACTTTAGTCTTGCAAGATTTACACAGAAAGAGAGAAACAAATGAGGATGTGAGTGATTTTGGAGGGAAAAAATGAGTATGCTCAGGTGAGTTTATTTATACATCATTATTAATTCTCTTATTTTTTATTTTATGGCTAATTATATATCTTGGCACTTCCTTATAAATTAAATAGTTTGTTTTTTGTAATATAAACTAATAATTGTCTGTAAATCCTGTTTTAATTGAAAAAACAATATTGTTAAGCTAGAGGTTATCACCTCGAGAGAATTAGTCGTTGATGCACAATTTTATAAATTTTAGGGTTCAATAAAACTTTGTTTTAACTTATACTTTGGATCTCAGGCTGTTATTTTTCTTTTACATCATTAAATCTGAGGCAGATTATATATAGATTGATATGCATGTTTATGTTTATGCAGTTCAAATTTGAAGAATCTTTACAAGTCCAAGTCATTGGACCACTTCAGGTATCATAAATTAACATCATGTACAGAATCCAAGGGAACCCTTAATTATGAATAATTTTCTACTTGCTAATTAATCTAAACCTAATTTAAAATTTAGTAACCTAATTCTCAAACTATGTAAACTCAATTATAATTGTTTTTCTTTGTTGCGAGACGAAGTAGTAATAATTCCTAAAAGCTCACATACAGATATATGTGCGCAAGAGAGTTTAAACACTAATGATGACGTTTTACCTAATAAAATCAGCATCAGCATCTATGAGTATATTTTTTTTATATATATGTTGAAAAGATGTTTCATCTGTGCTGCTGAGACTGAATGAGTTATTGAAATATAATTGCAGATGGTTTCAAATATTAGTGTGGAAGAATGTATGGCAAGAGAGGTTTAATTGGTTTGTATAGTTATAGAAAAGTGTGATGAGACATTTCATGTTGACAGAAGAGAGAGAGCACAACCCGGGAATGGTGAAAAGAGAGTCTTTGCCTTTGTTGGGAGTGTGCTCTCCCTTCTTCTGTCATCATCACATACATCACTCACTATACTTTCCACCTTTGGCTAAATATGCACCAGCACCATTATCTCATACTACCAATCAAGGTAATGCCACTCTTTTCTATACTTCATATTGATTGGTTTTTTATGTCCTTTTTTCCTTCTTCTTTCTATTCAAATGGTGTATATCTTCTTTTAATTATGATGTATTTTGTTGATTGAGTGTAGGGACCCCTATATTAAGAATCCTAATTAATGCACAATATAGAGGAAACACTTTTTCTAATGCAGGAAAATTATGGTGTAAGTCAATTATCTACAACTAATTAAAATTTGTGTATTCTAAGAGTTAGTAGAGTACATAAATAATTTTTTGTGTATTCTAAGAGTTAGTAGAGTACATAAATAATTTTAATTGGCTGTAGATAATTTATCAACAATAATGTAGAATTTATTTAATCTTAATTTATGATATAATACTTTTTTTTTTAAAATAAGATCATTCATTTTATTACTTTGTAATTTTCATTAATGATGTTAATATTTATTTTTCCATTTTTGTTATTCTCGTTACAAATAGAGATCTTGAATTTTTGAAATTCAACTTTTGAAATAAAACAGTGACTTTGAATATATTTTGATTTTCGATAATACACCTTTGTGTTATAAGGTATCAAATTTAGTGTTTCAATTTAGAAAAAAAAATAATATAAAAACTTGTATTATTTTAAAAAACAATTTTGTAAAATATATTTTAAAAAATATAAAGAAAAAAATCGATTTTTTAAAGCAGAAACAAATTGACCCATAATTTTGTGTAATAAGGTATTACAAATAATTTTTTTATAAAAATTTCAAATAAAAATTTAGTTTGAATAATTATTTTTAAAATCTTATTTTAAATATTTTATCATTTTATTGAAAAAAAACTTGAATAACTAAATTTCAAAAGAAAATCATTTGATTTTAAAGTTATTTGAAATAATATTTTATAAAATTATTTTTAAAATATAATTTTTTAAAAAAATTTTGATTTTCGAATTATTTTGATCTTCAATAATATATATTTATGTTATAGAATGTAAAAAAAAATTCTATTAATTTAGAACAAACTAATATAAAAAACTTGTAATATTTAAAAAATAATAATTTTATAAAATCCATTTTAGAAATACAAAGAAAATGAACTATTTTTTTTAAAACATAAACAAACTAGCCTTAATGGTATGATACTAATTTAGGAATCACATCAATTGAATAAAAAAGAAAAGCAGATGAACCTACTATCCAAGACGTCCCAACTTTACCTAAACTTTTTTACAATTTCGGAAGATATCTGAAACTTGTTTTGATTGCATATTAACGTTATATACTCTATTTGGTCCTAAATATAAGGAAAAAAAAGTTAACTTTTAAATTAATTAAAAAATTAATGTATTTAAACTACATAAAATTTAGATATATTGATTCTTTAATGAATCTAAAAATTAATTTTTTTTCTTCTATAAGAGACTCGAGGTAGTATAACTTTTCAAACATATAGGAGATTGAAATATAATTTTAAGATTAAGTGATTTGATAAACTTGATATACACTTAAGATGATATATAGAAAGATTGTATTGAGGAAAAACGAAAAGATACTGAAGTAAAATTTTATTGTTAATGGTAGATAAAAATAGCGTAGAAAAAATGTATTCTTTACTCACATGTTGTGTTGATCTTAAAGATTATATTGAACATAAAATTTTGGTTGAGCACTAGGTGGATTTTTTTTTGTTAGGAATTTTATTTATTAAATTTGAGATTGTAATTACATCTATTCCTTAATATATTTTGAATTATTTAAGTTTATTTTAGTATGAAATTAATAGAAAGAATCTCGATATGTTAGAGCTTTTAGACCACTTGTAATAGGAGTGTTGAATAAATTATTCAACTATTGAATGCTTGCAATGGTGTGTTGAATACATTGTTTAATATGATGTGGATTAATTGGTGTTGAATTTATTCAACATGTTGAATAAAAAGTGAATGGGGACCACATCATACACTTTACAAAATCTCATTGGTTGTTTAAATTATTTAGATTTTTATTTCATCATAATTATTTTGAACAATTATTTTATAATAAATTAATTTTTATTTATATTTATTTTCACTAAAATTCATCGTTTTTTTTGTCTATAAATAGAGTCTTGGTTCATTTGATTTGGACAAAGGAAAAAAATTCATTTTTTCTCTTTAATTTTTCTATTTAGTCTTCATAAATTCTTGTTTATAGCTCTAAACAACTTTTTGGTGAAATGGATCCCAACAATAACCTTTTAACACCCAAAGTTCTACTAATTATCCTTTCAACTACCCAAATCCAACTATATATTTCAAAATCAATCTTCCAACCAACAAGGTCCCCAAAATATGCTAAATTTCATAATGTCGTCATCTAATCCAAATTATCGTCCATATTATGGATCTATGATGGCATATTCATCTCAAGCACCGCTAATTATTCTTCTACTCAATGGGAAATGAAAATGTTCCTAATGTTGGACTTGATGAATTTCTGATTTTTCTACACAACGCTCTTGGTGGCATGAACGGTGATCATGGAGCCACTCCAAATCGAGGATTCAACTCATGTTCGTCGAAAAAGCCCCAAATGGACCGAATAAAATTTGGTTCTAATTAGTGGGTGGATTAAATATGGAACAGAATGTTGTTGGGAGAAACCAAAAAGTGATTCATATTGGGGTAAAATTGCGATTATTGTAATGAGCGTTGCTCATTTGATCCTCCCGTGATGGGTGCGTGTAGAAATCATTACAACTACATGAACAAAATACTTAATAAGTGGATGGCGCTATGATAACGCTAGCGTATGCAAAAAGCGGTGGTCGAAGAATGATGTAATGGAAAAGCGTATGAATTATATTCAAGTGGTAAGAGTGGACATTTCATTTTAATGCTAGAATGGCTCGCTCTCGTGATCAACCACGTTATGGTAGTCGGTGGGAGGAAACTGGATCGGAAGTAGTGGATCTAAGAGAGCCCACGAGAGTGATGCAAGTGATATCAACTCGGTTGGATCTAGTGCTCAATGGGAGGATGCAAAAAAAAGGTAAGAAAAAGCAATGGCACAACCTTGAATCGGTCAATGAAGAGTGGAATGAATTCAAACAATTTAAGGAGAACGAGTTGGACGATTGGACAAAATAGCCATGAGGCAACAAGAGGCTAACCAATTGTTGAAACAAAATCGAGGCTAAGAAGATGAAAATGTTTATGAAGCTAAGTTCAAAGAGCATCTTGATGACCGAGCAAAGAGTCTTTGGAAAAGTCACCACGATCTATTTGGAAATTAAATGTTGTCAAGTCATTGTTTGTATTTTGTTTTTTATCTACATTATCAAGTCATTGTCAAGTCCTTGTTTGTCATTTTGTTTGTCATTTTGATTCTTATCTACTATTATCTACATTATCAAGAAATTGATTTCTATTTTGTCACTTTGTCTCTTGTCTACTATTATCTACATTATCAAGACATTGATTTCAATTTTGTCACTTTCTTTCTTGTCTACTATTATCTACATTATCGAGACATTGATTTCTATCATCAAGACATTGATTTCTATCATCAAGACATTGATTTCTATTTTCAAAACATTATCAAGTCATTGTCAAGTCATTGATTTCTACATTATCAAGTCATTTTCAAGTCATTGTCAAGTCATTGTTTGTCATTTTGTTTGTCACTTTCTTTCTTGTCTACTATTATCTACATTATCAAGACATTATCAAGTCATTGTCAAGTCATTGATGTCTATTATATTATTGATGTACCAATACCAAAAAATATGATATTACTATCTTATAAATGGGGGCTCATTCTTCCATTGATGTACCAATACCAAAAATCTCATATTACTAAAAAAACATCAATGGATCCTTCAGAATTTTCTTTTGGCATCGAAGCTTACAAAAGGAAGTCTGAAATCGAAGAGAGGTATATCGTCAATCGGTTCAGGGAGCGACGAAACCAAATAGATGAAGGATATACACGTAATGGGATTGGAAAAGTAGTCATATGTAGGTTGGTCTGCAAAGTAGTCGTCTACTAGTCTTTGGTTTGCCGCTGCATGATCTCTCCCAGTGCATACAAAGTAGTCATATGTAGGTTGGTCTGCAAAGTAGTCGTCTACTAGTCTTTGGTTTGCCGCTGCATGATCTCTATTGAGATATTTTCTCTTAACATTACGTATATCCTTCATCTATTTGGTTTCGCTCCTGAACCGATTGACGATATACGATTTCTTCCTTTGTAAGCTTCATGCCAAAAGGAAATTCAAGGATCCATTGATGTTTTTAGTAATATGAGATTTTGGTATTGTACATCAATGGAAGAATGAGCCCCCATTTATAAGATAGTAATATCATATTTTTTGGTATTGGTACATCAATAATATAATAGACATCAATGACTTGACAATGACTTGATAATGTCTTGATAATGTAGATAATAGTAGACAAGAAAGAAAGTGACAAACAAAATGACAAACAATGACTTGAAATGTTTGATATGTCTTGATAATGTAGAAATCAATGACTTGACAATGACTTGATAATGTTTTGAAAATAGAAATCAATGTCTTGATGATAGAAATCAATGTCTCGATAATGTAGATAATAGTAGACAAGAAAGAAAGTGCCAAAATTGAAATCAATGTCTTGATAATGTAGATAATAGTAGACAAGAGACAAAGTGACAAAATAGAAATCAATTTCTTGATAATGTAGATAATAGTAGGTAAGAATCAAAATGACAAACAAAATGACAAACAAGGACTTGACAATGACTTGATAATGTAGATAATAGTAGACAAGAATCAAAATGACAAACAAGGACTTGACAATGACTTGATAATGTAGATAAAAAACAAAATACAAACAATGACTTGACAACATTTAATTTCCAAATAGATCGTGGCCCAACTTTTCCAACAGCTCTTTGCTCTGGTCATCAAGATGCTCCTTTGAACTTAGCTTCATAAACATTTTCATCTTCTTAGCCTCGATTTTGTTTCAACAATTGGTTAGCCTCTTGTTGCCTCATGGCTATTTTGTCCAATCGCTCCAACTCGCTCTCCTTAAATTGTTTGAATTCATTCCACTCTTCATTGACCGATTCCAAGGTTGCGCCATTGCTTTTTCTTACCTTTTTGCTGCATCCTCCCCATCAGAGCACTAGATCCAACCGAGTTGATATCACTGCATCACTCGTGGGATCTCTTAGATCCACTACTTCCGATCCAGATTCCTACCGACTACCATAACGTGGTTGATCACGAGAGCGATTCTAACATTAAAATGAAATGTCCACTTACCACTTGAATATAATTCATGCGCTTTTTCCATTACATCATTCCACCACGCTTTTGCATACGCTAGCGCTATCATAAGCGTCATCCTTATTAAGTATTTTGTTCATGTAGTTGTAATGATTTCTACACGCCCATCACGGGAGGATCAAATGAGCAATGCTCATTACAAGAATCGCAATTTTACCCCAATATGAATCACTTTTTGGTTTCTCCCAACAACACTGTGCTCCATATTTAATCCACCCACTAATTAGAACCAAATTTTGTTGGTCCATTTGGGGCTTTTTCGACGAACATGAGTTGAAGATTGGTCATAATTCCGCTCATGCCACCAAGAGCCGTTGTAGAAAAATCGGAAATTCATCAAGTCCACCATTAGGAACATTTTCATTTCCCATTAGAGAGAAGAATAATTAGGCTTGAGATGAATATGCCATCATAGATCCATAATATGGACGATAATTTGGATTAGATGACATTATGAAATTTAGCATATTTGGGGACCTTGTTGGTTGGAAGATTGATTTTGAAATATATAGTTGGGATTTGGGTAGTTGAAAGGATAATTAGTAGAACTTTGGGTGTTAAAAGGGTTATTGTTGGGATCCATTTCACCAAAAAAGTTGTTTAGAGCTATAAACAAGAATTTATGAAGGCTAAATAGAAAAATTAGAGAGAAAAAATGATTTTTTTTCCTTTGTCCAAATCAAATGAACCAAGACTCTATTTATAGACAAAAAAATGATGAATTTTAGTGAAAATAAATATAAATAAAAAATTAATTTATTATAAAATAATTGTTCAAAATAATTATGATGAAATAAAAATCTAAATAATTTAAACAACCAATGAGATTTTGTAAAGTGTATGATGTGGTCCCCATTCACTTTTTATTCAACATGTTGAATAAATTCAACACCAATTAATCCACATCATATTAAACAATGTATTCAACACACCATTGCAAGCATTCAATAGTTGAATAATTTATTCAACACCCCCATTGCAAGTGGTCTTACTGGATAAATTTTTGTAGTATTTGTTATATTTTTAACATTACTACAAAATGGAGTTTTTACCTCGGCTAAAACATGACTTTTATCTTAATTTGATGGGTTAAATAATGAAGAGTGTAATGGAAGCTCGTCACTTTTCCCTTACCGAGGTGAAATCCTCAACTTGTTTTCTGGCTTGAAGTGAAATCAACAACAACAAAATCATTCTCTAGTATAAATTACAAGAGTAGATAAGCATTTTTTTTATCAAGGTTATTCTTTAATGTAATATCTTTTTTTATAATTGTTAAAATTATCTTCTTTAATACAAGTTTGTTAAAAATATTTTATGTTGTTAAAAAGCATGAATGCAATTGTTGTTGAATTTTAATATTTCTAACTAACATCAAATATTTCTGTTCATGCATAAAATTCACTGTCCAAGGTATAGAGAATAACTAAGATATGAGAGTAGTCGGTTAGGCAAAAGAAGGGGATTTTCATTAAAGGATACATCCTGGCTCATAGGGCTGGATCTACCCGAGCTATAAGGTCGGAGGTGCCGAGGACTCAAGCTCAAAAAGAGGCGAAGAGTCACTTACCGGGCACGCACCCCTGATCTAGGGGGTTACTACCAGCCCTACAGTTATGAGAACGTTATGATAAAGCCGACTCTTCAGGTTGTAACCGTTCATTTATACGTTATGGTGCTCGTTACGGAGTTGACTATCATTATTGGCGGGATGCGTTATTTACCTTGAAGGCAGTTCAGTTATGTAATATGGAGGACTATAGACATTACATGCAGCAATCATTGAGGTCCATACATCTCTATAAAAAAGGGCTCTCGACTGAGGGATAAGCAAGACACATAGCTTGGAGCTCAAGATAACTTGCTTGAGCCTCCGAATCTCTAAACATTTTAATATAGTTTTTCTAGCAAGAACAATTTTTAACAAGCATTAATTTAAGAAAATAATTCATGCAATTACAAGAGAAGATACATTAAGAAACAAACCTTTAAGACATTTCTCTATTATGCAATCTATGTTGTTGTACTTCATGCAATATTGTTTTCATTATCAATATTTAAGATTTGATCACCTAAACAATATTAGATCCATAAAAGAATTAGTTAATCAAAATATAATGCAGTTTACCTAATTTTACTATGTCTGATAAGGTATGTGATGGTTGCTTTATTGATAAGAAACCTGAATACTCATTTAAGTTTAGCTTACCTATAAGGTTAACACTTGTGTTTGGAGTTGTTTACTCAAATGTCTAGTCCTTTTGAAGAGAAATCACTATTTGTAAAGAAATATTTCATCTCATTCGTAGATGATCATAGCAGAGATATATGGATCTATGTGCTAAAGACTAAATATGAATTGTTTGACATCTTCAAGAAGTTCAAGGCCTTGGCTGAAAATCAAAGCACTAGAAGAATTAAAATTTTGAGAACTGGTGGTGGTGGTGAATGTAACACCCCAATATTACCAAATGTTTTATATGTAAAAATCAGAGTAATTTAAAATTTCAAAAATTCAATACTGAGGCGTCACACCTTCAAAACCAAATTACTTTAAATAGTTTGCTTTAACGTATAAATCTCGGATACATAGCATCGTTGAAAATCATAAATTGATTCTTAAAAATCAAAACATCTTCTTTATTAAACTTCATCATCAAATCATGTTTTCATAAGGTATGATTCTTATACACAAAAGAAATAACAACAAAAGAACAACAACAAGACAACATAAATATTTTCCCCGAGTGTTGCGTATTAGAGCGACACCGACTCGACTAACAGCAGCTATAATCTTCGTCTGCATAACCTGCACGTTACCAGGATAAAGGTAACGGCGAAACAAGTAAAGGGTGAGATACTCCAAAACATATAATTAAAGACATGCTAACATATATATATAGTTTCGGAATTATAAAAAGGTAAAGATTAATAAGTGCATTCCAACACATATCCAAAACCCACTCACTCTAATCGTCATTCTAATGTGTATAATCTATACTTTATCGTCATAACCTCATCGGCATAAATCATCACAACAACACATAAACTTTCATCACCACGAAATCATCACAAGTCAATACGTCATTAATCAACACGGCAATCATAAACAACAACATCAAATAATGCTAATAACATAAGCAACATAAACAAAATCATCACAAACTGGCTAAACCCCATCGTCGCTTTTAGCATAAAAGCCCATCGTCACAAACATCACCACATCATATTTGCATTAAGCATTTTATCAAAGTCAATTCATCGCAAAACTCATCATTTATATTCGTCGCATAGTTATCATGAAATTATCAAGTCATATTCATTTCATGTTCATTATAAAGATCATCACCAAACAAAGCATCATATATCATCGCAATTCAACATCGTCCATCAATTAAAACCCAACGCCAAATAACTCAAACATAAACATAACCGACTCCATGAGACACGACTATGTTATGCATGTGGTACCTGTCGCTTTGTCCATAATTAGGAACACTTGGCATAAAGCCCATCGTCGGTTGGCATAAAAGCCCTCGTTGCTTGGCATAAAAGCTTTCGTCGCCAATGCAATGTAAGTGACTCGACAATAAAAACAACACATCAAAAACATCATCATCGCTCATCAAAATTGACATAAAGTCCACGTCGCCATATTCATCCACATCAAGATAAACATATCATCGCATCGCATATCATGAAGTATTCGTTAATAAATACACCGTCGCAAACATCATGTTTAATCACACCACATCATTATCAATTCATTCACTAAATTCCAAATACGGAAAAATAGTCAAACACCTATAATCGTCGCGAAAGCAATTCCTAATAACCGGCATTAATCATCATCGTCAACATCGCAATCGAATTGTCCATACGTGTCTTAAATCAACTAAAACGCAATCCGATTCAATTTAACCGTAATTCGGCCTATTTCGGGTCGTTTCTTAAAAACTCGTAATTTCGAAAAACTAACCTCACCACTACGTTCTATACGTCGAACTTAGCTAGCACGTCAATTTTCGTTGAATTCGGAGCAACTTGCTCTATCGTCGAATTTATCGAAATCGGAAAATCGGAACATAATCGGGTTCCAAATTTAATCGGCTAACTTATGTCCTAATTATATTTTATTAATACTAACTAGTAGTATAAGGATTTAAGGGAATTGAAACAAACCGAACCAAACTAATGAAAGTTATGCAGAAGAACATTATGTAGAAAAAAAACAAAAAACAACAAGCAGAAAAACAGAAAACCATGAAAACCCATTTTCCATTGCTGCTTCCTAATCCTACAGGGACGAACGTCCCATGGTGAGTTAAGGGAGGGGGCGTGCACCTTAAGGGCCTGGGACGGTCGCCCTTGAGCTGGGGTGAGCGCCTCCCAAGTCAATCTTCCTCGTCATATTTCCCTGCATCATTTTTCCCTGTCTGTGTAATTTTTCTGGTTTTTAAGTTTTTCACAGTTTCTTATTTCTTCTTCTAGCAACTCATCCCTACTAGCCATGGTAATAGAACACCTAGATTAATACTCCTAACTCAACTTTTCAAATTTACCTCAACAATCAACCAACCAAAACTCATGAATCAACTACCAATTTTTCCTAAATCCAAAATATATCAACCAAAACCCTAACTATATGAAAAGGAAAATCAAACCCCTTACCGCATCTTGTTCTTGCAAAGCTTCTTGATGATTCCACAAAATCCAAACCTTGCTTCCTCTCTTGTTGCTCTTGCTCTTCTTTTCCTTCCAAAACCCTCTATGTCTCTCAAGTTTCTATGTTTGGCTTTGGTGTATTGAATGGAAAGAAAATGAGGAGAAAGTGTTTTATAAAGGTGCTCTTACTAGCAACCAAGGGTGTAAACCCAATCCTAAGGAATTAGTCCTCACACCCCTAATTTATTTTATTAATTAACACCTTAATAATATTTAATAATATTATTAACTCAATTAATTAAACTAATTCCGGGGAATTAAATATCGGTCCGAATAATATTTTACCGAACCCAACAGAATAAAAACCGGACCAAATCGAAACGTCGCCAAATATATTAACAGATATAACGATTAATATAAATATTCTCGTCGCAAAATAAATATCGATCGGTAATTCGAAAATATTAATATAATATAATATTAATTAAAACGGGGCGTTATAACTCTCCCCCACTTAAAAACTTTTCGTCCTCGAAATTTCGACCAAAACGAACAATTCGGGACATGCCTACGCATTCGTCCACTCAACCCTCGCGTCAACTAAACAACATACAAAATACACCAAAAACCAGGACATCTCCCTAACCACAACATCCAGTCAAGAAAAACCATGTCGAGATGCAAAGCCCATACAATGCACTCGAGGACCAACTAATCAACCAATAACCAAACAAGTCGCAGACACACCGGTTCACTCGAGAACTAAACAAACAAGATTGATACTATCCTAACGCCTCAACCATGGAATTAGTCATACACTCGAACCGACACCTCGGAAACGAGTTATTAAAGATAGGAACATAAAGTCCTACGACACAACAACGACTCCATCACTAAAACGAAAACAACAAAATGGTTATACAAACCAAAACTGAAACAATCAGAATAGGATAATACCACGCGTGCTACGCAAACACGAAAAAGATGCCTTCATTCACGCATAAGCACGAACTCAAGAATTACACTTGCAGTTATCGCTTTCATTCCAGAAAATCACAAGGTCACATCGTCCTTGTAGATGACCAACGTACAACCCTTGAACAATAACAAGTTACTCAAACATAACCGAACTGCGTTACACCACTCATTCTAGGGTGTACACTGACGACTTTCGACTATAACTCACTAGTCCAAATCCAACAATCTCGCATACTCGCTAAAAGTTCAATGCCCGATATCTAAACCATGTTGCGTCACGTTTACGTATATGATGACAATCGTAAAACAACTTGGTTAATCCTTAACTTCACAATTACTCAGAATGGATACGTTCAAAGTGTACACCCATCAGGACACCTCGTAACACCAGTCTCATCAACTCGAAAAATCACTCTTTCATTCTTGATTGATCAACGTCCATTGATCCTCTAAAATACACGACATAGTTTGACCTCTTCAAATATTGTCCAAATATTCACTTGTGAAACTTCGACGTATACACTTGACTTCAATGAAGTCTTCTCTTATACCAATTCAATTCCAAAAATTTGTATTAAGTAATCACCATCCTCGCACCGTCGCAATGATCAATACACATGTTTCTTATTCGAAACACCTTTCATAACTTTCAATCTTCCAAAGTGGTAATTCAAACCAAAACACTCTCTCAAGAACTCTACCCATCAACGTCATCTCATACTACTAAAATTACAAAATAGGTTGGACTTAGAACCATAACAATTTTTTTTATGGAATCCAACATGAACACCGTCGCGACCGACTTCAGTCACAAATAGAACATCTTCCTTTATAAAACATCAATCATCTTAAGGTACCTGTGGCTACGAAACCATCTCAAAGTGCTTTACCGTCAAGACTTATCTTAGTCGTAATCTAATAATCCACCGCGGTCATTAGTATCCGACGAAATCCATATCTTAGTAGTGAATAAATCCTTAATAACCTTCTGAACTTAATCTCAACAAGTGTCCCAAAACAAACATGCGACATTCTTCAAAGTAATAAATCCCAAATCAGATATTCTTGGGTCATCCGCGATATCAACTTACTAAACTCAACAACAGACGAAGTCTCTTTATAGATCATACTCAAACTTTGAATTGTTTTCAACAATTCCAATCTTCTCGTCGTTAACATCTGCACCTTTAAGATTTCAAATGAGCACAACCGCATCAAACTCTAACTCACGTGTACGACAATTTTTTCTTTTGAAAATCAAATCGTTCTGAGGTAGCAATACACTTTTCCAACTCTATGTCGAAATACATCTTAAGTCCAAAATGGAATATCCCAGTACGCCGCACAAGGTTCTTCAGTACTAAACAAGACCAAAATCAAAGCATTCGCTAAACTTTTCACTGGCTCAAACTAATCCGCTTACCATTGCGAATTCCAAATAGAGACTCAATCATCTCAAGTCAAAGTACCCACGATCAATACCAACTTATAAAAAGATCTTCCATCAAACTCACAAAGCTAACCATCCAAAACAAAGGAACTTCTAAGCTCTGAAATAACCCCTTGAAGTCTTCTACAAGATACAAAATAAATCTTCGCGGAACTGTCCAAAATATCACCGTCCAAGTCGCTTACTTAAGGCACTTACGTCCAATAGTTCAAAACTCTATCTTTAGAATACTCGAGATGCATTGGTCTAACTTCACTATTGATAACGCAAAGCTCGGATGATTGCTACAATTTCCTTAACTTGATGTGAACCGAATAATATCCATGAACACAAAATAACTCTTACAGCTACTCATGAGAGTATTGTCCAAACATTCCAAAATCATACCTGACGCATTAGTCACACTAATGACATCAACAAATACTCGCCAGGACCATACACTATCTTGAAAAGCATTGTCTAAACATCTTCAGCTCTCACACTAACCCGTAGACATCCAGACTTCACATCGATCTCACTAAACACATAAACTCTAAATGACTGATTCATCCAAATATCAATCCTCGAAAGTAGACACTTGTCCTCAATATCCACTTCATTCTTTGACTGCAAACGACACACCAACTCGGGCAACCTTTGTTCTTCTCGAACAACACAACGGTAGCACTCCACGGTGACCCGCTCGAATAAACAAACTCTGCTCAAACCAATCCTCAAGTTGACTCTTCAACTCTAATTCAGAAGCAAACATCCCTTAAGGATATTTCGAATCACAACTAGTTCCAGAAACTATATCCGTTAAAACTTCACTTCGTACTACGACGGTAATTCACTCACATCTTCACAATATGCTTCGGAAGAATCACAAAAAGAAGTTCGCTTTCCAAAATCTTGTTTCTCACCAAATTCCAAATTCGCCCATAACTCAAGTGACCATACACCACCTTGTGCTAACTCATCAGCTTCATACACTATTAAGTTGGCAAGACAAGTCTATCCCAACCAACACAAGTCCCGCCTACTATCAACAAGAGATTAAGGGTGATCAGTTCCTCAATTTGTCAATAGATAGTCGACAATCATGATGGTGACATAAACCATCTTTACCAACTACAACAGCGTCTTCAAACTTACACTTCAAGTTACCAAAGTGTAACACTGCTTGAGGCTCCATCTCTAAGCCACAAGCGCCACCAAGAAGTAAAACTTCTCCCCTACTTGTTTCACACTCATCTCTGCAGACAAACAGTTAGAAACAAGTAAGTAACGACATTGTTTCACACACATTTCGCATACAACAGGGTTAAACACACTAATAACCGACCTGCTCTGATACCACTAATGTAACACCCCAATATTACCCAAGGTTTTATATGTAAAAATCAGAGTAATTTAAAATTTCAAAAATTCAATACTGAAGCGTCACACCTTCAAAACCAAATTACTTTAAATATTTTGCTTTAAAGTATAAATCTCAGATACATAGCATCGTTGGAAATCATAAATTGATTCTTAAAAATCAAAACATCTTCTTTATTAAACTTGCTCATCAAATCATGTTTTCATAAGGTATGATTCTTATACACAAAAGGAATAACAACAAAAGAACAACAACAAGACAACATAAATATTCCCCCCGAGTGCTACGTATCAGAGCGACACCGACTCGACTAACAACAGCTATAATCTCCGTCTTCATAACCTGCACGTTACAAGTATAAAGGTAACGGGGAAACAAGTAAAGGGTGAGATACTCCAAAACATATAATTAAAGGCATGATAACATATATAAATATATATAGTTTCGGAATTATAAAAGGTATAGATTAATAAGTGCATTCCAACCATATCCCAAACTCACTCACTCTAATCGTCATTCCAATGTGTATAATCTACACTTTATCGCCATAACCTCATCGGCATAAATCATCACAACAACACATAAACTTTCATCACCACGAAATCATCACAAGTCAATACGTCATTAATCAACACGACAATCATAAACAACAACATCAAATAATGCTAATAACATAAGCAACATAAACAAAATCATCACAAATTTGCTAAAGCCCATCGTCGCTTTTGGCATAAAAGCCCATCGTCACAAACATCATCACATCATATTTGCATTAAGCATTTTATCAAAGTCAAATCATCTCAAAACTCATCATTTATATTCGTCGCATAGTTATCATGAAATTATCAAGTCATATTCATTTCATGTTCATTATAAAGATCATCACCAAACAAAGCATCATATATCATCGCAATTAAACATCGTCCATCAATTAAAACCCAACGCCAAATAACTCAAACATAAACATAACCGACTCCATGAGACACGCCTATGTTATGCATGTGGTACCCATCGCTTTGTCCATAATTAGGAACACTTGGCATAAAGCCCATCGTCGCTTGGCATAAAAGCCCTCGTCGCTTGGCATAAAAGCCCTCATCGCCAATGCAATGTATGTGACTGGACAATAAAAACAACACATCAAAAACATCATCATCGCTCATCAAAATTGACATAAAGTCCACGTCGCCATATTCATCCACATCAAGATAAACATATCATCGCATCGCATATCATCAAGTATTCGTTAATAAATACACCATCGCAAACATCATGTTTAATCACACCACATCATTATCAATTCATTCACTAAATTCCAAATACGGAAAAATAGTCAAACACCTATAATCATCGCGAAAGTCATTCCTAATAACTGGCATTAATCATCATTGTCAACATCGCAATCGGATTGTCCATACGTATCTTAAATCGACTAAAACGCAATCTGATTCAATTTAACCGTAATTCGGCCTATTTCGGGTCATTTCTTAAAAACTCATAATTTCGAAAAAGTAACCTCACCACTATGTTCTATACGTCGAACATAGCTAGCACGTCAATTTTCGTTGAATTCGGAGCAACTTGCTCTATCGTCGAATTTATCGAAACAACAAGCAGAAAAACAGAAAACCATGAAAACCCATTTTCCATTGCTGCTTCCTAATCCTACAGGGACGAACGTCCCATGGTGAGTTAAGGGAGGGGGCGTGCACCTTAAGGGCCTGGGACGGTCGCCCTTGAGCTGGGGTGGGCGCCTCCCAAGTCAATCTTCCTCGTCATATTTCCCTGCATCATTTTTCCCTGTCTGTGTAATTTTTCTGGTTTTTAAGTTTTTCACAGTTTCTTATTTCTTCTTCTAGCAACTCATCCCTACTAGCCATGGTAATAGAACACCTAGATTAATACTCCTAACTCGACTTTCCAAATTTACCTCAACAATCAACCAACCAAAACTCATGAATCAATTACCAATTTTTCCTAAATCCAAAATATATCAACCAAAACCCTAACTATATGAAAAGGAAAATCAAACCCCTTACCTCATCTTATTCTTGCAAAGATTCTCGATGATTCCACAAAATCAAACCTTGCTTCCTCTCTTGTTGCTCTTGCTCTTCTTCTCCTTCCAAAACCCTCTATATCTCTCAAGTTTCTAAGTTTGGCTTTGGTGTATTGCATGGAAAGAAAATGAGGAGAAAGTGTTTTATAAAGGTGCTCTTACTAGCAACCAAGGGTGTAAACTCAATCCTAAGGAATTAGTCCTCACACCCCTAATTTATTTTATTATTTAACACCTTAATAATATCTAATAATATTATTAACTCAATTAATTAAACTAATTCCGGGGAATTAAATATGAGTCCGAATAATATTTTACCAAACCGAACGAAATAAAAATCGGACCGAATCGAAACGTCGCCAAATATATTAACAGATATAATGATTAATATAAATATTCTCGTCGTAAAATACATATCAATCGGTAATTCGAAAATATTAATATAATATAATATTAATTAAAACGGGGCGTTACAGTGAATACACATCAAATATTTTTTATTTATTTTATGTTGATCAATGCATGCAACATGAGGTTATAACTTTGTATACACCTCAACATAATAGTTTAGTTGCGAGGTTAAATATAGCTATCTTGGATATCTCTAGGTGCATGGATAAGCAAAGAGGCCTTCCTAACTTATTATGGGGGAAATCGATCATTACTAGAGTATATGTGCTCAATAGATGTCAAACTAGAAGACTTAATAACATGGTATTGTAGGAGGTTTGGAGTGGTAAGAAACACAATGTACATCATTTCAGGGTATTTGGTGCACTATGTCATAAACATGTCTCAAATGCTAAGTGAAGGGAATTGGATGACAAGAATGAAGTGTTCAGTCTAGGTTTCTATTAAGTAAATCGTGCCTAAAATATATTATCCCACTACATAAAAGACATCCATCAATAGAGAAATTTGTTAGATAATGGAATCTCATGGGATTGATAACCAGGGAGTAGCTTAGGAAACCCATAGATGAGCTCATTACTCAGTGATAGTAATAATAGTGACAAGTCATCGATGAAGAAGTAGAAGAACTAAATGTTAAGGTTAAGGGATCAAGTGCTTACCATTAGGAAAAAGCAATTGCTATTAGTCAAGGCACAACTATATTTCCTTATAGCGAATCTCAAGGGGCCTACATGACCCACCTAACACACCTTTGTAGGCGCTCATGGGTGGAATTTTAATCCCATTGAATCCTTCAAGATGACGATGGATTAAATAATCCAACAATCTCTCCTCCTACACTACTACAACAACGCCATGTTTACAACAGATTCATATACACCGTTGTAATAGGTTAAAAAATTTGCGTCCACTGAGTTGTTGGACTTATAAAGAGTAATTTAATGATGGGTGCCTTAAATATTGTAGTCATAAATAATGTGTAGCACGCTTCGATTTCCAACAACTTCACTTTTTCTATTTTTTAGAGTACATTAAGTATGTGTCATTTAAGTCCTGTTCTTGTAGGAAAAACTATGTTATTGATTTTGAGGGATTCAAAGGCTTAATAGGGTGATTTGGCCTCCAAGCTATAGGTCTAGCTTACCCCGCAGTCGGGAGCCCTTAGGTATAGTGTTTATGACTTCTCTTGAGCGTGTAGCTAAGAGAGGGAATGAGAGAATGTCCTCAATTCATGGCCACAAGGCCTCTTTATATAATATGGCCATCACTAAGGTTCATGATGATGTAACAGTCCATTAATACTCGTAACCGATTACCAATTACTTATAACGTCCGTAGCCGACCCATGAGTAACGTAACGTATATAACCGCTCTATAATAGGTTCCGTAACAGAAACCAACCCGGTCTGGTACTACTCGGCCAACACAGGTCGGCCGCGGATATACGTCTAACGCGTCTGACCTAAGCACCTGGCTCTGACCTCGGGATCTCGCCGAGGTACTGCCCGATTTATCAGCTAATAGACCCATTTCAGTCTCTATTTATCGCTCCTAGTCCGGGCAATATATTTTATGTATGATCAAGTCCATTATCTATTTATATATATTAAATCTAATACTTCGAATATTACAGCGCCACTTCATCTCAACAACGAAACTTCATCTCAATTTGTGCCACATCATCTATATTTCAACGTGGCACCTCTCAAAGTTCATCTCTAATTCTCAAAAGTTAAACCACATGTTGAGTCTATATTTGAGGTCAAGGGTTCGAATCCTGAAAACTGCTAAAAAATATTAATCTAACAATTTTTAACATATTTACATAAAATTTATTATAGAACGATATTTTTATTTTCTTTACAATTATTTTTTAATCATAAAAATAAAATAAAATAAATTTTACTATATCTTTTTAATATAATATCTTTATAATCATGTTAAATTCTGTCTATTTTAAAAAATTAAATGTTATAGTAATTTTTCATCAAACTATTTACATTAAAAATACTATTATAACAAGTTAATGGTTAATTTTAATTTTTTATTACTTCGTAAAAACTCAAATACAATATAATACATATATTATTTTCTTATATATTAATAACATGTTTGAGATTAAATCAATTACAATAATTTATCCTTATTCTAAGATATAATTTGAAAAAGATAGATTCGAGACTCATTTTGAGCTAAATATTCTAACAACTCAAGAATCACTCCAACTAAACATATTCTCTCTATTTCAAAATAAATGACATGTGTGTATTCAAACACTATATTTTAAAAATTATAGATGTCACTCTAAATTGTAGTCTCAATTATTTTTAAAACTAAAACACAAGTAAATTAAATAAAAATAAAAGAGATTACAAACATTATATACATATAGCAATTACAATAATAGTGGTATAAAAGAAATAAGTAAAATCACACTCGTCACATACACTATCCAATAAATCTACTTATAGAGATACAAGACCAAATAGCAAAAAAATAATATTGTGTGGATCTTCACATTCTTAAGTAATGGCGAATTAAATGAATGTCAAACCAAACTGATTCTCATACCATCAACTTCCTATGAGAAATCAAATTAAAGCATAAAGCATGTTTCAAGATTAACAAACCTAAATTGAAGTGGACCATAATTAGGAAATTTTAAGCCCATCAAGGCGGTGAGAAAGTCCTGAAACTAACAAAATCATTGTTGTTATAGTGTCGACTCAAACACTTTGACCATTTTTAGGCCAATGCTCTATTTGGTAAAAATAGTGATTGATTGATAAGTTAGCTGATAGCTTATAAATTATGGATGATGGTTGATGACTGATAACATACGGATGATGGTTGATGGTTGATGGGTGATGGTTGATGACTTATAGATGATAAGTTAATTGAAAGTTTTGGTAAAATTAGCAGTTCAATTAACTGATAAATTAAAATTAAATAAAAGGAATTTAATATATAATTTTTTTATTTTAAATTAAAATAAATTATAAATAATAGTAGTGAATTTTATTTACAACAATAAGGAAAAAAGAAAAAAATAATACGCTATAGGCTAAAAAGCTATTTGAAATAACGTCGGAAATGTAAGCTATATAAGTTAGTAAAATAAATCATCTTGTAATAAAAATATTGTTACCAAACAGGTCTTTATTGTTATGTGAACTTATAAGATATAAGCTACAAGTTCATAAAATGTCTTATCAAATAGAGTTCAAATCAAAACCATTAGTCAACCGAAGAACGTCAAAATAGTCTATCGGAAAAGACTGTCTCAAATCTATATGGCGATGTAGGAAGCAAAATAGAAGAAAAAAAATACAACATAGCAAAATGGTAGTGAGGAGGAAGAAACTCATTACACAACCAAGAAGGAAGATTACATGGTGACCTAGAAAATAATAATTTAGGGGGGAAATGAAGGGTGGCAGCTTGGTTAAAGAAGGAGATAATAGAGAAAATTGAGAGTTGTAGTGATCTTTATTTTCCAAATTGGTGTATTCATTATAGTCTCAATTATAATTCATAATAAATTATTAAATATTAATTTATTTACCACAATTAAAAATAAATCTTAAAAAAAATTAAATTAAATTAAAAATAATTGATTAACGCGCATCGCGCTTGTCTTAATCTAGCTTAAAAAATAAATTGTAAATAATTTAACAATCGTGGAGTAAATCAACCGTTGTTAGACGACTTAAGTTTCCACTACGGTTGCTTTGTCCAACTGCGATTAAAGGGTATATGATGCGTCATTTCACAAGCGTACGAATCGTGTCAGAGTAATATAAGAGACTGTCAAATCCACAGAGATCAAGTGTCAATCTATCATAGTCTATCATTACGATGTTTATCTAAAGCAAATCAAATTAGATTTTGAGAGTGTGCATACTAAATAAATGATTATAGATAAAGAAATTCAGATAAAAAGACAGGTTCAAATGCAATTCACAATGGTCAGACTATTCCCAATTGCTTCTAAATGACTCACTTATAGGGCAATATTTTCTACTTTTGAAAAGAATCAATTTAACAGGAACTGTCGCTTTCGTGTAATCAAAATCGAGTTTACTCATGAATTAATGTCTTCTATTGTCACATATAGAAGGTGCTCAAAGAGTTAAAGTAATAAACCTATTTTTAAGAAATGTGACTTCTTAACTCAGTTGAAAAGTGATTTTAACTTGGAATATTGTACTAAAAGAGATTCATGAATTTCGCTCAAGAATCAGATTTCAAACCCATAAACGCCTCCGAAAATAGTTTTAAAATCGGTTTTCTAAAAGCTTTAAAATTTCCTAATCAACCGAGCAAAGCGCTTTCGCTCTTCTTTGATTGGTTGAAACTAACCAAGTTTATCTTTCAAGAGTTAGACGACTTTCGATCTTACCCAACTAAAAATATTTAAGTACGAAAAAACTTGTTTTAAAGTTGAAACAACCCTTTAAGTTTTTGTATAGATGTAATAGGAAATTCGTCTTGACTTTGATCCTTACATTCTAACCTTTGGAAATTTAGCTATATATGTAAGTTAAATTAAACATGTTAAACTTAATTTGCATTAAAGACTTTTGTTGAAAATTAAATAAAAGTGAAAGAAATAAACAATCAAGTAAAGGCAGATAAAATAAATGAAGTAGTGCAAGTGCAAGAAAATAAGTAAAGTAATGCAAAAGACTTTTAAATAAACCTGCTCCAAATCGGAGTCTTGAATCTGGTACAAGAACTGGAAAAAGGTAAATAACTTGAATTAAAAGACAATGCTCCAATCTATCACCACTATGTTGCGATAACCCCTCGATTTGACGAATTATTCGCTTTTATAGATGTATAATTTAGGCTTAGTGTTGTAGACTAAGTTGGATGAAGAACACTAAATTGAAAACTCCTATTTATAGAAAAACACAAAACTAAGAAATTACGGAGATGTCCCTCAACTCCTTCTTGGGCGGGCAAAACAAATCGAAGATGGCGCCCGCCACCATATCACGGTGCCCGCCATGTGAACAAAGTCAGGAAAATGTGGGTTGAAGGCAGTTGAATCCTTGACATGTTATGGCGCCCTCTATGGTGGCCGCCATGCTGAACGCCATGTGCATAAATAGTTGAAAATCTTGGATTCTTGGCCGATTTGCTTCATTTTGCGCAGGAAGGCTCTGAAATAGTTGGGCATCTGTAAATGAAAGAAAAATCAAACATAAAGCGAGAAAAGGACAATAAGACTATAGTTATCACATGTTATCCGAGTCAAATACGCAATGCGTTTCAATGTTATCAAATACTTCCATACTTGAACCTTTGCTTGTCCTCAAGCAAAACTCTGATAAAGCTCATAAAATAATAACATCACAAAGAAAGATTAGGGAAAAAGGGGCTTCTAAGTTTGAGCCATGATGTATTGGTAGGAACTTAGTTTTTAAACCAAAGATATCGTGGTGACACTTTCTGCGAATGCAGACATAAACTCTATTCCTATGTAAACCAACCCATGACACGCAACTAAAACCTTGGCATACATAAGTCAGTGTAACCCCTTAAATCTAATTGCAGTTTTGGGGGATCGGATCGTAATACTCCCTACCAAGTCCACCACCAGATGCCACTAAAACAACCAATAACGAGCTATTTATTTCTCTTTTACTTTTTGTAAATTTTTTTACGTCATTTTTGGGTTAAATGACTTGGTGAGAAAAACATGACAAAGTAAATAAATCTCCTCCCACACTTACACCGAACGTTGTCCTTAGTGTTTCGATAAAAGCTAGGAAATGAGTAACCTAGGAACACTAATGTTGGCCAATGGTACCTTCGCCATCCTAGCTTGAATGCCGAGGGTGACGACTTCTGCTTCGGCGATGGAGGTCTCGAGAGAGTTCAAGTTGCTTGACTGTGGAAGATAGCGTGGCATTATCGTGCTGCAGTTATCACATGTTACCTAGGATGGAGACTTGTATGGCCTCCACTAGGTTGAAATGTCGTTGGAAATAGTCTCACTGACGGAGCTACTCCAAGGATAAAGCAGTCTGGGACTCAATGATGCGCCAAATGGATCAATCGGTTTGCTGCTGTGAAGCTCGCATAAAATCCATGTTGTCGACAATTTTTTGGTGAATGGAGGTGAGGTCACCATCTCGCCTTTCTTCTAGGGATAAGTGCTCTCTCCACATGTCCTCGTTAAAGACAAAACCAAAAGTGGTACCTGCAGGTGGGTTAGAGGAAGATGGTGCAGTGTGTGTAGGTGATGCATGGTGGGATGGAGCATCATGAGTTGGAGGTTTCTCCTGATGGTCATACTCATCATTGGTCCCATGCCCATCTCCTAAAGGAACATTAGGTGGAAATGGTCTGGTAAAAGCTGTGGCCTCCAAATCATAAGTCCAGTTTCTCACATAACGCACATCGGTATATTGAGAGCACGGAAACACTACACTCAGGATAGTTAAGCCTTGCACCATCAGGTGATAACCGCCTTCCCTCCACACTTTGCATAAACGCATATTCGTCAAAATTTTCAAATTTATTTTGCGTGGAGGAAGTGGTGCTAGAGTAGCTAACTCGGTGTCTAGCTGTAGAACTTTGGCAATTGAAGTAATTAACCTGTCAGAACAAATTGTCCCTCTTTTCTTTAGGACAACACTCATATTTGCAAGCATAAACGGTATGGGGTTAATTATTTTGTTTGTGAGGCTACCTCGCAAAAATAGAATTTCTTTTGCATTGACTTTGTTTGGATTTTCCTAGCCAAAAATTGTACAAGCAAGCAAATAGCGAAAAATGCGAATTGTCGGGTTATGGATAATCGAGGCTAAGTTTTCTTCAAAAGAATTTGTTGTCAATTTTGATAACCTGTTCCAAAATGTCAAAGCCTCGAATGACCATTCAGAATCCAAAGGTGCTTCACAAACTACACCTTCCCCATGAGACATTCCTAACGAATTAGCAAGTTCATCGGTGGAGTATTGATAATCAACATTGAACATCCTAAAACTCACTGTACCGATCATACTAGCATAGTTAGGGTTAACAATATAGATTAAGGAACTTAAAAATTCCTTAGTCATCCTCTCATAGGTAGGTGCCTTCTGATAAAAAATATCATGCATTCCTAAAGCATACAAACAGTCTTCCTCGACATATTTGGTAGAAAGAATTTTGTGAGTTTGTAATTTCTCCAACAGGGTCCTCTGCCTATCTCCAGGTCTCCCATCATGAACAATGATGCCATCAAACTCCACTTGTGCCATTGATGATGAAGGAGGGAGAAAAATGGGTAAAGAGGGAAAATGGTGGTAAAGTGAGTTATGAATGGATTTTTCTTGGAGGAAATTTAATGAGGAGTATGGAAATGGCAATGGGTTTGATTCTAAAGGGCGAAGTTTTGAGCTTGTATGGAATTTGAGGAGGTTAAAAATGGAGGAAAACGGGTTTTGGAAGTGTTGGAGAGGTAAAAATGATTTTTTTTATTCAAATTTGTCCCGAAAATACCCAGACATCATGGCGGGCGCCACCTTCGTTGGGTGATAACACGAATTTATATATCATATTTGACGTAATTTTCATAGACAATATTACTATTTTTATTTAATTATTCTATTTTATTTCCGTATTATGTTGGTATTTCTTTCGTTTCAGGAATTTGCATTAAATAAAGATTAATTGAGCAAAGGAATAAAATCGAGGGAAAATCGGATTAAAAAGATAAAGAAATGAAGCAAAAGGGGTGATATAGCAAAAAGGAGGAGTTAAGAAGAAAGAAATAATTATAAGACTAAGCCCGAGAAAAGCCCAGAGTTCAGCCCACTAGCGTGACGGTCGTCACCATCTGCCACGACCGTAAGACATCCATGAAGCGCGTGACGACCGTAACACCCTGGCCACGACCGTAACACGGGAAAACATGAAACCTTCTCGTAACGCACCTGTGACGAACGTAATGCGCCTAATATCAGTTACAAAACAAGTGCAGAACGTGGAAAAGCTTCAGCAGAGAAACTTCTCAACCACCCACTCATGCCACGTTCAACCCACGTCTCACACTTCCTTCTTCTGTCCCATGTTCTCCCACTTTCTGGCAGTTATGCACATGATCTCCACTAACTCTTCGTATGAAATTGGAAAAGGGAAGTTACAAATGAAGCCTATAAATACAACTTCAAGCATTCAGTGCAAGGGTCGGAGATTTTCTTCCCGAACAACCGTTACTTTGTATTTCGTATTTTATTTTCTTTTCGCCATCGTTATTTTATTTTTCCTATTCCAGCTTTTTCTTATATTTTATTTTTAGTTTAAGATTTTATAATTTTCTCACAACAATTTCTACATCGGAAATTGTTGTGTAATTTTCACTGATCTAACCTTACGTTAGATCTAGTGCCTTTTTATTTCCTTGTTGCATTTTTTTCTTTTCGATTCAAGAAGTCTCCGAGCAGATCCAACCGGCCTGTGGTGGAATGCTCGTTTATTTCGAAGAACAAGATTATTCAAGTATTATTATTTCCAGGTTCTTAATATAATTATTTTATTTTGTTTTAAATATTGTTGCTTGATATTTATTTATTTAATTATGGAAATGTTTAAATATATTGAACCTTATTATTTCCGAATTAATAAATATGTCCGGCTAAACCGTTTAGGTATCGGTAAGTAATAGTAGTAAAAGTAGGAATTAAATTGTTTCTAAGCTAAGATATTAATTAACATAATTTCTGGTTATGACTTTTTATAATTAAAATCCATCTTTTCGTTACGAAAGTAAGTTAAGTAGAATAGGTTAGGATCGAGACCACGAAAGTGTGAGGTTTTAACCGGATAGCTAAAGTTAGGCATTTGATTTAAATACAGTGAAAGCGCTTTAAAACAAATTAGAATTAATTAAGTTTCCAAAAAGTATGTTCTAAACACTTATAGGCTAGCGAAAGCAGGTATAGGGCTTTAGACGTGTAATCCGAGATAAGACCACGAAAGTGTGAGTTGAGGGTTTTTAAACTGATTAATTTTACAGATAAATTAAGTTAACCATCTCTATACGTTTAGGTTCAATTTAATCCGCTTAGGTTCACTACGTTACGTACCGATATCCGTTTTATTTATATTTCTATTTTTCCTTAAACCAAAATCTAAAAGAATTATTCGCCTTAGCTGTATATCGTAACTTAGGATAACAATAGATCGATTTATAGTCTCTGTGGGTTCGATATCTTTTTAAAACTACGCGATAGGACTGTGCACTTGCGGTCTCCCGATTTAGACGATAAAGTCATGCGATCAAGTTTTTGGCGCCGTTGCCGGGGACTATTTAAGTTGATATTGTAACTCTGGTGTTACACCGTATAGACTAAGGCACCTTTACCTTATTTACTATGTATAACCCAAATTTTTCCTACGCCCATTATCAGTATTTTGAGGAACCACAAGAATCCCATAGATCCAAACTTGAAATACTGATGGAAGATTTCAATGCTTCACAAACCTACTCTTACCCAAACTACCTCCAAAACTACCAATCCCCATGTTTTGAGGAACCACAAGAAACTTATAATTTCAACCAAACTTATCCTCAACCCAATTCTCACTATAATAATCACACCCAATATTTTGAAGAATCACCAGAACCATATAAATCTGATATCGAAATATTGATGGAAAATTTTAATGAAACATCTAGGATGATAGAACGCTTCAGGGAAACGCAAAAAGAAACTTTAACTTACTTCCAAGACTCTGAAGAATCGCAAGATTTTAACTTCGAAATACCAATAGAGGATTCAGATGAGATGATAAATAACTCTAGGTTAGAGTCTATGATTGAGCATTTTATAGAGACACAAACTATCCAAAATGAAGAAGTAAGAAAACAAAGTCTTCAAAATAATGAAACCCTTAGCCAACTAACCACTGTAGTTGACTCCCTCACGACTCACAACATTGGCCTAGAAACTCAAATCGCCCAACTCGAACAAAACCTTCTAGGACCTTTACCCGAGGAAGATATGGATGTTGAAACAACCATTATAGAAAAATTATTTGAAAACCTAGAAAGTGATGATGAGTTTGAGGAGAGTGATATTGCGACCGAGGAAAGTTCTGACGAGAAAATAGTGGAGATTGAGACAGATTCACCAACGTTGTTCGAAAAGGAGGTTGTAAAAGAGGTAGAAGAGGAAGCGCAAATTGTAATCCCACATCACTACATCCCACTGATTCCTTCCCCAAATTTTTTTATGGAAACTCCGCTAGACTCCAAATTTAAAACGTATGTTGCGGTATTAAACAATATCCACATTAATTCACCGCTATTTGAAGTCTTGCCTACAAAGCGAAAATTAGAGGACCATAAAATTAAGGATATAATTATTGTCAATAGGGTAAGGTTAACTTATGAGGCGATGGATGAAATCACTAAGCCCAAATTCGAAAAACTTATACTTATGATAGATCCAGAACCACCCTACAAACGTAAGAAAAGAAAAGGTGAGGGATATGTGAGATGGCTTGATAAGTGGCGATGGAAAATCAACGAGTAGTCATTCAAATTTTAAATTTTCTTTTTCGTATTTTCAATTTTTCAATTTTATGTTAAATTTTAAATTTTTAGTCGATTATCGGTTGCACCCTTTCTTCTGATGCGTTTGAACTATTTCCCCGTAATGCCGATAATTATACTCAGTTAAATATTTCACGTTAATATTTATAATTATAATTGAGTATTATTTTAATTATCGTATTTTTCCTATTAATATACCGAATCAATACTTCCCAATATTTATAGTATTATAAGGCATTATATACTAGTATTATATATATATATATATATATATATATATATATATATATATATATATCCTACTAATTAAAAGTTTGAATTATCTATATTATATATATATATACACTATGTAGCATGTATGCATGTGATCTACAAATCAATTCCCTATCTCATACCCCAAGTCACATGTATTACTAGAAAGGCATGTAATTACAATTCCCTGCAAATTCTTCACATGCCAAGATTTTGATTTTGCCTAAATTCACATCTCGCTGCCCAAAACGGTCACCTCACGCATGCTAAGCTTCCCTGCCTGATAAATTTTCGTGCCATGCATGCAGCTGTTGGGACGGACGCCTCAGGTCCCCACATCATATTGGAGACGGGCGCCTCCACTGTTTTTCCCTCTGCTCTATTCCATGCTCCCGAGATGGACGCCTCCACGTGTCTCCCTTGTTTTTCAAATTTTTGAGACGCCCGTCTCATCCTTCAGTGGTTGTTTCTCCTCACGCGTGATGTTCTCTTCTGTTTCCTTGACCGATTTATGTTTCGTCGGTTTCCTTCTTTTCATTTCCCACTATAATTCCCATTCAAACTCTTCTCTTTTCATTTCCCAAATTATAATTCATTATAATTTATTTATTCTTCCATCCTCACACCACTATAAATATTCTTCCACATTTCTTCTCGTTTCACATCCCTTCCATTTACTCCTCATATATTCTTCTCTCATCCACTCCATCCTTTTCCCTTTTTATCCTTCATTTCCTTCTCTTCCTTGGCTCCACGAAACACCAATCGTCAAGTGAAACCCGACCGGCCTCGTACTAGAGGTAGAGGAGCAAGAGGACGAAATTTTCCAAGCGACGAGTGATTACCCTACTCCTTTCTGATTTCTCCCGTTTCTATCGCATTGAGGACAATGCTTAATTAAAGTTTAGGGGAGTCAGAACATTTCTTAACTCGTTTTCTATTTTCTTTGCTCTAATTTGTATTTCCTTTTTGTTTCTTTTTCCTTGTATTGCAAATTTTCCATTTAATAAAATACATGTTTATGTAATTTTACTCCTTTATGTTTAATTCTCGTGCTTATTCGAATTCCTCCATTTTCTTGAGCCATAACAAAAAATTTCAAACGTTATATTAACATATTCAACTAGTATTAAGGTTGTATATTTTTATAAATAAGAACTCAAGCGCGACTAAAACAAAATTATTATCGTCATAACTCTTCATAACCCCAACGCGTTAGATTAGTTTAAGTACTTATTATACCAACACCTTAAGACTTAGTTTTAAAGTAATCCCGAGTAGTTTATAAAAGCAGTCGGCACCGCCTTAAACGACAAACTACATGGAGAATCGATGAATATAAGTGTTTGATCAATTTAATCCGCTTAGGTTCACTACGTTAATCCGAGATAAGACCACGAAAGTGTGAGTTGAGGGTTTTTAAACTGATTAATTCTACAGATAAATTAAGTTAACCATCTCTATACGTTTAGGTTCAATTTAATCCGCTTAGGTTCACTACGTTACGTACCGATATCCATTTTATTTATATTTCTATTTTTCCTTAAACCAAAATCTAAAAGAATTATTCGCCTTAGCTGTATACCGTAACTTAGGATAACAATAGATCGATTTATAGTCTCTGTGGGTTCGATATCTTTTTAAAACTACACGATAGGACTGTGCACTTGCGGTCTCCCGATTTAGACGATAAAGTCATGCGATCATTGGGTCGCTAGGCCAGATTTTACTTTGGGCCATTTTTTAGTTGTTTTGCTTTAATGGGGGTATCCACAGTAATTTTCATGTATTCTTGTTATATCTAAGCATGAAATTTGTTAGTAAACCAAAAATAAAATAAAATAAAGTAAGACAAAATAAAATCGAAAGAACAAAACAAAATATAATAAACACACACACACACACACACACACACACACACACACACATATATATATATATATATATATATATATAGATGAAACAGCAGTGTACAGAAATAACAACAGAAAATAGGAATGTTACGAAGCAAATATAAAGGATGCCATAAGAGAAATTAAAGTAAAGTAGACGAAATACAACAACTGTCAGTTTGAATAAGTGAGGTCATCAGGGTGCTGGTGTCTCCTCAGTGCGAGCTGATCCTCGAATCTTAGCTAACTGACGGCGCATGTCACGAATCTCCTAATATAAGAAGTCGACCTCTGTCGCGTGTGTAGCATCGGACACCTCAATTTGTAAAGTGAGATCTAGAACCTCCTGGCGAAGCTCTACCATCTCTCTATGTAACTCTGAGATCTCTCTACACATTTGAGCAAGTCCTGGGTGAGCATATGATCTCTGCAAGCTGAAATTATTAGAAAGCACGATGGTCCTATCTAAAGGTGGTTACAAATGATACTCAAGTACTGGAGGTGCTCTAGGCTCATCAATGGTCTCTCCCTGCCCTTCCAAAGCATAGATACATTTAGCCTTATCATGGATACTGGTCATCTGGTGATCGGGCATCGCCA
Organism: Vicia sativa; assembly: GCA_021764765.1. Taxonomy (NCBI): domain Eukaryota; kingdom Viridiplantae; phylum Streptophyta; class Magnoliopsida; order Fabales; family Fabaceae; genus Vicia; species Vicia sativa. The sequence continues at coordinate 130,615,019 of CM038794.1, forward strand.
TGTAATAAACGGTCTCATGATCCACAAGAAGCTTATACTAGTTTGGGATAAAGTGATCCCTCTTAATCAAGCCACGGTCCAAACAAAAATCGATGTCCATCAAGGTGTATCCGCAGTGGGAGGTAAGATGGAAACGATTCATGTCAAGTCCCATAGCAGATGCAATTTGTGTCCCTGTCCCACCTACATGAATAGGTCCTACGGAATATCCGGCATTAAGGTGCAGGATCTAAATCATAAATGTCCCAGAGGCAACAGGTCTCGACCGGGTAGTGCAGAACATGAAAAAGATATCCTTCATGCTGACTTGTCATCAAAATATGCTTTCCCAAAGAAGTTATGTGCCAAGATCATCTTAAAGTACCTAAAAGATGGGTTATGATTTTTCCTGGACATCTAGGTATTGGGGACTGGGTCTGCTCCATCAGTGATATCGCTCCAATATTTGTTTGTCTCTGGCCAAAAATCACGTAAAGGGAGCTCATGAGTAGTGTCGAGATCATCCTAGAAGCCTAGCAAGTCAACAAACTCCTTAAGATTGAAGGTGTACTCAATTCCAATCATCTTGAAGTTGATGTAGCCTCTCTGACGTCAACTACCAAATATGGCTCACAGATGAGCGAGCTGAGAAACTCAAGGATAATAAGGTGCTTGTAGGTCACGTTGATGGCATCGATGAATTCTTCCAATTGGAGCTGGTTGCAAAGGTACCTCGCGTTGGGCTCAATACCTAAAGCCTCCATGCAGCTAGAATTAGGGTATCTTGTGGGTAACAACGGACGTGCGTATAAGACTTCATAACATCTCCTATGTGCCTCATCTCGGAAAACCACGTGCATATCGTCAAAGCTCTACATTCTAAAAGTGGGTTAGATGACAATGTTGTAACTTGAAAGTATAAACATAATTGAAAATGTAAGTCAGAATAAACTAAAGTACAGTAAGAAAAAAATCTGAAAAAATTTAAAAATCAATGGAAAGATAAACCACGGGTTGCCTCCCATACAACGCTTGTTTAACGTCGTTAGCTTGACAATTAAGGATCATGTCTTAGAAGTTGAAACTAGTGGTTGGATATAGTGTGGCTTGAGTACTCGAATGGAATGTCCTATCCTTCGTAGTGCTTTAACCTTTGTCCATTTATGATGAAAGGTTTGCAGGAGTTGTTTTTGACTTCAACTACTCTAGACATTAGGACTTTAGCGATCTCGTACGGGCTGATCCATCTTGAGTGCAACTTACTCGGAAAGAGTCGCAACCTGGAGTTAAATAGAAGAACAAGATCTCCGACTTTGAATTCTTTCTTTATGATTCTTTTATCATGGCATGATTTATTTCTTTCTTTGTAAATTATGGCATTTTCATAAGCATTCAAGCGGAGTTCCTCCAATTTATGAATGTCGAGTATGCGTTTTTCACCGGATGCTAAGTAATCTAGATTAAAGTTTTTAATGGCCCAACAGGATTTGTGTTCTAGTTCGAAGGGTAAGTGACAAGATTTTCCATAAACCAGTTGGTAGGGGGTGGTTCCTATAAGGGTTTTATAAGCAGTTCTGTAGGCGCATAATGCTTCTTTTAGCTTTTCAGACCAATCTTTCCTAGATATTGAGATAGTTTTCTCCAGGATCTATTTAATCTCCCATTAGATACTTCAACTTCACCACTAGTTTGAGGATGATAATGGGTTTCTAATCTATGCTTAACTCTATATTTTCTTAAAAGTTTGTCAAACATCCTTGATATAAAATGTGATCCACCATCGCTTATGAGTGGGGTACTCCGAATCTAGGAAAAATGTTGTTTTTGAACATTTTAATCACTACTTGGGTGTCATTTGTGGGTGAGGCTAAGGCTTCAATCCATTTAGACACGTATTTAATGGCTACTAGGATGTATTTATTTCCCATTGAAGATGGAAATGGTCCAATGAAATCAATTCCCCACACATCAAAAAGTTCTACTTCTTGGATATTTCTTAAGGGAATCTCATCACGTCTTGAGATGTTTCTAGTGCATTGACACCGGTCACAGCTAGCAATGTAAGCATGAACATCTCGCCAAAGTGTTGTCCAATAGAGACCAGCTTGGAAGATCTTAGTTCATGTTTTAGATGTGCTGGCATGCCCACCATAGGGTGCAGAGTGACAATGTTCTATAATATTTCTCACTTCTTCGTCTGGAACACAACGACGAAAAATGTTATTTGTCCCTATTTTTATAAGAAGTGGTTCATCCCAATAGAAATGTTTCACTCATTGAATAAGTTATTTTTCTGTTGGTATGTAAGATCATGGGGTACAATATCGGCAGCCAGGTAATTCACTATGTCAGCGTACCAAGGTACAATGTTTGCTGCTGAAATGCTTTCTAAATCTTTATCTGCAAAAGGGGTTAGATCTTCTTCTTTATAGTGTCTATTTTTTCTATAAGTTTTTCGTAGGCAAAATCATCATTAGTAGGTATTAGGTCAGGTTTTAGGTATTCGAATCTGGAAAGGTGGTCAGCTACTACATTCTCTGTGCCTTTCTTTTCTCGAATATCTAAGTCAAACTCTTACTGTAAAAGGATACATCTTAGTAACCTAGGTTCAGTGTCTTTCTTGCTTAACAGATATCTAATAGTTGCTTGATCCGTATAAATTATAATCTTAGCCTCAACCAGATAAGATCAAAATTTATCATATGCGAAGACTACGGCTAAAAGTTCCTTTTCAATTGTTGTGTAGTTAAGTTGAGCGGAATCTAGGGTCCTACTGGTATAATAAATGACATGAAGTTTCTTATCTTTTCTTTATCCTAAAACAGCTCCAAGAGCACAGTCGCTAGCACCACACATGATTTTAAAAGGTTGGGTCCAATCTAGTGGTTGTATAATAGGTGCTGAAATTAATGCTCGTTTTAGAAGATTGAAGGCTTCAATACATTTTTCTTCATAGATAAATTCGGCATCTTTCATTAGAAGGCTTGTTAATGGTTTTGTTATTTTTGAGAAGTCCTTGATAAAACATCGGAAAAAACCGGCATGTCCGAGGAAGCTTCGAACTTCTCTAACAGTCTTAGAGGGGCGTAGGTTTTCTATGACTTCTATCTTGGCCTTATAGACTTAAATTCCCCTTTTTGAGACGATGTTCCCTAATACTATACCTTCATTAACCAGGAAATGACACATCTCCCAGTTTAAAACAAGGTTCACTTCTACGCATCTTTGCAGGATTTTCTCAAGGTTAGCGACACAGTTTTTAAAATTTAGTCCGCACACCGAGAAATCATCCATAAATACATATGTGATCCCATTGAGATAATCTGCGAAAATTTCCACCATACATCGCTAAAAAGTAGCTGGGGCATTACAGAGTTCGAATAAAATTCATCTATAGGAAAATGTTTCGTATGGGCATGTAAAGGTTGTCTTCTCTTGGTCCTCAGGATTAATAGGAATTTAGAAAAATCCTGAGTATCCATCTAGATAGAAAAAATAAGAGTGTCTTGCTAGATGCTCAAGCATCTGATCTATGAATGGTAACGGAAAATGATCCTTCCTAGTTGCCTTGTTTAATTTCCTATAGTCTATGCACATGCGTCAACCTCCTTCTATTCGTTTGGCTACGTGCCCGCCTTTCACATTTTGCACAACTTTGATACCGCCCTTTTTAGGTACCACATGTATAGGGCTTACTCACTTACTATCTTAAATTTGATAGATTATACCAGCCTCTATAAGTTTAAGGACTTCTTTCTTGACGACATCTTTGATGATAGGATTTATTCTTCTTTTATGTTCTCGGGAAGGTTTTGAATCTTATTCTAGTAAAATCTGATGTGTACATACGAATGGGATTATGCCTTTAAGGTCAGAGATGTTGTATTCTAAGTCTGGGGTTATTTTTTCAAGATATCTAAGAGCTAATTTGTTTCATCATAGTTCAAATATGGACTGGCTATTACTTGATGGTGCATTTCTTTATCAAGATATTCATATCTTAGATTTTTCGACAACTCTTTAAGTTCTAGAGGTGGTTTCTTAGGTATAGGATATGGGGTAAGAGCTAAACATTCGTATAGATCGTCATTATTGCAAGGTTCTAGTTTTTCAAATCCATCGCCTTCGATTATAGGGGTTAATGGTAATTTGATTGTCGGATAATCTTCTTGATCTAGTTCCCGTATGCATTGGTCGATTATGTCGATAGCGTAGCATGCTTCTCCTAGAACTTGTGCCATCAGGAACTTTGATAGAATGAATTCTATCTTTTTTCACCTACCTCAAAAGTCAACTTCCTCTCTTAAAATCTATTATAGGCCCGAATGTTGATAAGAATGGTCTACCTAGAAGGATCGGGATTTCGTCGTCTTCCTTAATGTCCATGACCACTAAATTTTTCGGGATATAGAGCTGTCTAATTTTCACTAGGATGTCTTCTAGAATTCCTATCGGGTATTTTACAGATCTATCAGCTAATTGAAGAGAAATCTTAGTCGGTTGTGATTCTCCTATATTTAACCTTTTACAAACTGCCAAAGACATAATACTTAGGATGGCTCCTAAATCCAGAAACTTTTTTTCGATAACATGATTCCCTAGAATGCAAGGCATGGAGAAGTTTCAAGGGTCCTTCTCTTTCTTAGCTAGTCCATTTTCGGAAATGAAATTTAATTCTAAAGGTTTTGGATCATCAAGGCCGCGTTTGTTGGTCAGAATATCTTTAATAAATTTTGTGTAAAATGGTATTTGGGTGATGGCCTCGGTAAAAGGAATCTCTACATGAAGTTTCTCTATTACTTTTATGAATTTTTGGTACTGGTTATCAATTTTGGTTTGTTTAAGTCTTTGCAGGTATGGAATTGATGGTTTATATGGTGGGGGCGGTGCATAAGTTTTATCCTTAGCTTTTACTTCTTGATCAATTTGTTTTTCTAACTCCACTAGTTTTTCTACCTAGTCTATAAGCGTAACGTCTTTCTTAGAAATTTTAGATTCGTTTGATGCTGGGTTAGTAGGTTCATTATAAGTAGTCCCACTTCATAAGGTAACGACGTTAGCTTATCCTCGGGAGTTAGCCTGAAGTTGTCTAGGAAATTTTTCTTCAAGTGTGGTCTGGTGATCGCGACTTTATCGTCTATTAATCGGGAGATTGCAAGTGCACAGTCCTATCGCGTAGTTTTAAAAGATATCGAACCCACAAATACTATAAATCGATCTACTGTTATCCTAAGTGATTGTATATAGCTAAGGCAAATAACTCTCCACTTCTGAGCGTACTCTTTAAACGTTTGCCCCGATTTTTGAGACAAACCCAACAACTGTGTGCGATTGGGAGCCATATCAATGTTGAACTGATACTGCAGAAGGAAAGCATTCACCAGATCACGCCATGTTCTGATATGGCCTCGTTCCAGATGCATATACCACTCTAGAGACGCCCCAGTAAGACTCTCTTGAAAGAAGTGCATAAGCAATCTCTCATCTTCAGTATAAACCGCCATCTTGCGGAAATATGCAGTGATATGAGTTGTAGGACAAGTTGCCCCATTGTACTTGTCAAACACCGGTATTTTGAACTTCGGAGAAAGCCTGACTCTAGGCGCCAAACCCAAATCAGACAAATCCAACCCAGATAACTTCTGACCCTCAACAGCTTTCAACCTCTCTTCGAGCAAACGGTACCTATGGTCATCTGCGGGGAAATCAACTTCACTACCATTCACAGAATATGCTTCGTCATTCTGATCAAAACCGGCACCCTAAGAACGAGGACGACCTCGAACACGATGCCCTTGCATCCCATCATCAAAGAAAAACTGCCCTTGAGGTGGAGTAGGTGGTGGAGGTGGAAACCGACCAGTAATGTGTGCACCTGGACCACGAAGGTGGTCGTTGACACCCAAATCAGCAATATTGGCTTCAACACGTGGTCGACCCACGTACATCATCAAATTGGTTGCTACCGACCATCCTCCTCGAACGAGTCCTCTCAACCAAAGCCCTCCCTCTGCTGTTCCCGATTCATATTGGTGATGACTTCCATGAATTGAGCCATCTCAGGCATCCATCCAAGGCTTTCATCGCGCCATGTTCCCGAAGTTGTTCCATCCGTCGCTTTCGCTGTTCGAGTCGGGTAACGTGGAAGTTTGCAATCTTTCATAAACAAAGGCGTGCCGAGGATGAGAACTCCGACAAAACCTCGTATGCATGGTTTGTACAGATATGAATGATATGCATGTTATGCATGTAATGGCATATTTGAACATTTCAGTGACTCTTAACACTTCGACTCTAGTTTTAGGATTTAACAAGATAATGAATACCGAAAAGTCTAATATCATTGGATCAAATAAGATTACAAGCATTTGAATCAATCATTTTGTAAATCATGGAAAGGAGTAATCCCATCAACAGTTCGATGGTGATTTCAAGATAAGACAAATAAAGCATAAATCTAGATATCCGACATAGGAAATCCTTCTCCCTGGCGCACCCGATTGAACCTTGAGACGCTCCAACTTCCAACAAAGAAAGGATAGTTGAACTTTTTCTTGGATACGGATTCATACACCAACTTCGATTATGCATTTGCTTCTTCAAGTCTTCTATTTGAGCCTTATACTTTTTCCAAGCCGACAACAACTTTTCGGTGCTTTCGAGAAATAGAGAAATCTTCGACTGATCTCTTCTTGGTTGAACTGATGCTCCCTTTGAAATACTTGAGCTCGTGAGCCAACCGTTCTTTGTTTGAGTTGCAACAAGATGCTTTACTAATGTCTCCTTTTCTTCAAAAGTCAATTCCGAGCAAGCACCATAGTCTCCTTTAGAAACAACATCCGTATCGACTGTGGATAAAAGGCTGCCGTCTGAGAGAAGGCCATTGACGATCACTATTCTTGTCTTTGATCCATTGGATGTAAGAAGCATAGGTCGGATCCTTCTTGCCAAAATACTGCCCTCCTTCAAGACGGATGCTCCTCCATGCTTGAATAGCTCTAGCCATCATACCGGCAACATCAGGCACATCATAATATAGAGTTTCCCGCACGAAACTCGCATCAGGAGGTCCAACCAAAGCATAACCCAACTGTCTCACAGCAAGAGTCGGATTGTAATTGATACCTCCCCTTATGCCCATGAGAGGGACATTAGGAAAGTCTCCGCAACGGATGATAATCTTCTCACACTTGGTCTTGGACATCTCGCGTCGACTCCAAGTAATATCGTGAGATGTGAGACCCATCAATCTAGGAATCCACCTCATGGTATGCCGAGTGTCAACAAAAGCACCGTTTCGGGGAAGAAAACCCTGAAACCAATGGTATAACAATGGCGCACAGCAATTTACAACTCCACCCTTGCCTTTGAAGCTTCTGGAGTGAAGGGAATGATAAACATCCCCAAGCAAAGTCGGAACAGGATTCCGTTGGATGAAAATAGAGATGGCGTTCATGTCAACAAATTTGGGCTCATTCGGGAACAAGCACATCCGTAGATACAAGAAAGAATGGCATTGAAACCCTTCCGATCCTCCTTGACAACTTTGGCATTACCCTCCCCAAGAAGAAAACCCAAATGAAAGCCTTTCACGGCCCTTGCTTGCATATTGGCGGACACCATGATTTTTGCAAATGAAGAGCTTTGGCGATTTGATCATCGAGGTCTCTCCACGGAAGCATGAAAAGGTACTTGATGCAGATAGAATGTCCGTGATACCGGAATACTCTTCCAATGTGGGCATCAAAATAATCGTGGAATACAAAGCACCTCAATTCACGGTCATAGAACTCGAAAAGGGCCTCGAGCCCATCCTCCGATAATCGGTCAAAGGAGCTTTCAACCACGCCGTAATCCTTCCATAATCCCTGTAAATGTGAGAACATTCTCGTGGAGACTTGTTAGCAAGCAAGAGGAGATTCTCAAGAGCGTGAGGGAAATTTGTACACGGATGACGCCTCGATTGTTCTTCTTTTCAGTATCCATCTTCCAAAATAAAGCAACAACTAGACCCAAAGGTAAGAAATCCTGGAAATAACAAATATGCATGTTAAAATATGCAAAAGTTAAAAATTTCATGAATGCAATGTTTTTGGATCATGTATTCTGTATGTTGGAACCATCACGATCGAACTCTCGATAATCAGAATAAAGTCCGAACTTGTCACCCAACCAAGATATCACGTGAACCGGATCCGATGTCACAGTTCAAAGGTCCGATCAAACCGAATCCCATAGAAAATACCGTAAAATACCAAGAAAATACCAAGTCACCATCAATAACCGAGTCACCAACAGTAACAAGTCACCAATAGTCACCAATAGTCACCAACAGTACCTGTAGTAATGATATCCCGCCCCAACTCACAGGGTGATTCTAGACTCAACAGGATGTCCCTAATGATAGTCGAGTCGACGATCCTTTATCGAGTACTTCACCGACCACAACAAAGGTGGGCGAGAGCACCATCAATCGAATCTCGCCGACCTGTACTCCATGCCTCCTCACACGCACCACGGATGCGGATTCGACATGGACATCCATCTAACCTATATGTCATCGTCGGTAGTTGGCCTTTACCTCAAGTAACACCCACCCGCATCAAGAGATGAAACCAAAGACACAGCTAGCCTAGATACGTGATATATGAAAGCGTAATATGCACATAGAATGCAATGTAAAGCATACAAAGGATGATAAAGCGATAAAGCAGATAAACACCCAATAGACATGAAAGAGAAAGCTAGGATCAACTCCTGATCGGACCAGCATAGGTCTGTACGATCCCTAGCAGAGTCGCCAGCTGGAAACACCGGCGGAACCTCCGACAAATGATAACTGGGTTATCAAATCGAGTCGCCATCGAACATCTTTTATCTCGCGAGGGAGGAAGGAAAACATCGAGTAAACCTGAGGGGAGAAATCACGGTCCCATAACCGTGAAATCGAGAGAATCTAGGTAAGGGAGTTAGTTACGTGAGGGGAAGGGGTTAGCACCCCACACGCCCGTAGTACTCTACGGTATCCACTTTCTATTTCTAGCTAAAGGGTGTGTTATATCTATGCCTAATTGCTAATCATGCATGCAAAAGAAAAGAGAAAATAAGAAACCACGGGGAAAAGAAGGAAGTATTTACAAAGTTTGCTCGATCGAGCCCCGTGACAAGATGCCTACGTATTCCGCGCAATGGAAAGTCGACCATCGTAGTTCGCTCACTTGTTTTGGTGTGTTTTGTGTTTTTACTAGTGAAAAGGTTTTAAACACAAAGAAAAGAGCGCGAAAGGCGAAAAAGAGTTGGTGTTGGTTGGTTGTTTTTACCTTGAGAAAGGAGTTTAAACCATTATTAAGTGTTTTGAGTTTGAAAGGAAAAGCAAGTTTTAGTTTTAATCACATGCAACATGCAAAGAAACTAACAAAAAAAAAACCAAGGGTAGACCTATGATTGAAAATGAGGGAATCTCTACCTATGTTAACATGCAAAGGATGTGAACCCTAAAGTCTAGGCTAGAGAACCAAACCTAACCAAGGGAACCCGCAGAAACAAACAAGCAAATATGCACGTATCACAAGTAATTGCCCTAAACGGGTCTTTAAATAAACCGCAGGGGTTCCCGAACATGCTCCAGCCTACGGAAGCCCCATCATGCATCTCTATTCCTACTTCTCATGGAAAAGAAAGTCAGAAGCCCTACTTCTCATGATATCTAGAAAAGCCAAGAGAATGCAATAAAAAGCAGTAGCAAGTACCGAACGGATATAGAACCAAGAGCACCCAAGCTAATGAAATGCTCGAAAACTTCAAGCATCGCAACCATGCAATAAGAGTAAACCGTGAGAATAGCTCGAGGCATCAAAGCAAAGAGGATGCGGCCAGGCACATGTGAAGCAACAATGTCTCGCAAGAAGGGAGTTAGACCCAAAAGCAAACAAAAGGATGTACATGGGTGTACAAACACAAAACACCGCAAGAAGGGAGTTAGACCCAAAAACAAGTATAGAAATGCACACGGTGTACAACCGCAAAACACCCGCAAGAAGGGAGTTAGCCCAAAAATGCATAAACGGATGTATACGTGGTACACAAACGCGTAGCAAACTGCGGAAAGGGAGTTGACCCAAGAGGCAGTACAAGGACGATACGCGGTATACGAACATGAGAAACCCGCAAAAGGGAGTTAGACCCAAAACGAAAGCAATGGAAAAGGTGTGAATATCGACGAACGAGCCGTGACATGCATGCGCGTAAGGCCCCTCATGATAGTGAGGAAAACAGAGCTACATAGCCAAGGACTACTGCTCATCATCGAATCGAAAAATCGTAAAAATAAACCAGGGCCCGCTAGCGTATATACTAAGCTGCCAACCCCAAAAGTCGAATGTTTGGCGCTAACAAGGCCTGTGATGCTTAAGCGACCAAACTCGCAGAAAAGTCGCTTTGCACCGCATCACCTGTTTTTGATGTTTTCATGCCAGAAAGTTGTTCCATGCAGCTGGGCAATTATTCCAATGCTCATGTATGCTATATTATGCATAGTCATGCATACGAATGCAAGTCGACGAACGGCTTCAATGCTCATATGTGATGCTATGATGAACATGTGCGGTATGCTAGCAAAGGAAACAAATAGCTATGATGCTTATGAATGAGGGTCAAGACATGAACATGCTTGGGATGCTAAAGGAGGAATGACAATTCCGATGCTCGTGCAAGGTTATGAACGAATACATGCGGAATGCAAGCGACGAATCAATAGTTCCCATGCTCATGTATGCAATGTTATGCATGGACATATAGATAATGCAAATGATGAATCAACAATTTCCATGTTCATGTATGCAATGTTGTGTATGGACATATATGGAATGCAAATGATGAATCAACAATTTCCATGTTCATGTATGCAATGTTGTGTATGGACATATATGGAATGCAGATGATGAATCAATAACTTTAACGTTCTCGCATGTGAAGTTATGCATGAACAAGCTAGGAGTGCAATGCAAAATGAATTTCAATGCTCATGTACAATGCTAGGAATGAACATGTGTGGATGCAAGGAATTAACCGCCACAAGGAGTCCGATGGAGGTCGATCATGTCAAGTCCTAAGTGAAACATTAACACAAACACTTGGAGTGCAAATGCATGGACTATGTATAATGCAAAATATACATAATGATCCAAATGCTTTGTGTCATACCCCAATTTTTGACCTAATATACCACCTTACATTGGCATCATTGCATCACTAACAGTTCAGATAGCATTAATCGGGTATAGCATTCACAGGTTGAAATTAGGGTTTCATCAGATTTTCATCTGAATCAAGAGACAACCAAATTAGGGTTTGAGTTTTTCTCACTACATTTGATCTATCTTGATCAAATCATCAGCCTCTGATCATCAGATACCCATTTTTCTCACAGAACAATCGAGGATCGACCAATTAGGGTTTTGGTCGAGCATATGCATTCTCTGATTTTTTGAGCAAGGAATGACTTTTTTGGATAGAGTCTGGTCATTATATATTAGATACAACATTTTGACCAAATTTCGGATTCGTAACATCACGTAGGTTCACGCACTTCATCACCAATTTCGTAAACGCCCGATGAAAATTCATCCGCACGTAAAAGTCAAACTTTGACTTTTGGTCAAATTTTTCAAACAAAACTTTTCCAACATCAAAATACTTCAAATGATCCATCATGATCATAAAAATCAAAGAATTTGAAAAGTCAACAAAAGTCAAAAGTTTTATACTTAGAAATTTTTCTAAGTGTTGAAATTTCTTACTTTTTCCAAACTTCATGCCATTTTTTCACCTAGTTCCAATTTGAATTGGAAAAACTCAAAACATGAAAGTTGTAGCTAGAAAAAATCTTTCCAAAATGTCCAAGAACTCTCAAATCCATGGAGTCTAGCTATGCTTTTGAAATTGAAACATAAGGCTCCATGAAACTTGATTTTCAAAAGTCAAAACATCAAATTATAGGTCATTTTGAGTTTTTCTCATTTAGACCACTTGCCACCATGCCAAATGAGTCATCAAACTGATAAATATCATCCTAGAGTAATAATTGAGAGGATTGGATCAAATTGTAAAATTGAAGCACATGGTGAAAAAGGAAGTTTTTGGCAATTGTCATTCTTGCCCTTAAGCAATCCATGATTCATCCAATTGCCATGTCCTTGTTGCCTAACAATAAGAACTTTGGCCTATAAAAGGATCACCAATTCAAGTTCAACTGACACCAAAGCATCACAAATCCATGCTTTCCTTCCACTTTCTTCAAATTCAAGCATTATAGTTCAATTTACAAACATTGCAATTTTCAAATTTAGCAAGAACTATGATAAACTTTGGTGTCTAACATATCATAATATCCATATGGAATCTGTTAAACATTAAAATCAAGCTAGATCAAGCTAAAAACAGCTTTTCACTTTCCATGCTTTCACAACTTTCAAACCGCTCCAAGCAATCGAATTTGGAGTTAATCTTGATCAAACCGTGATCAAATCACTCAAACAAAGATCACTATACATCATGTATATGATCCGTGCCATTAAAATCTAATCAGCACGATTTCTATCAAAATCCAGCTGCCATTTTTGAACTGGCAGTGGACTTATGGATTGATTGAAAGGATTCAAGGCAAGCGCACTATCCTCAGCTTCCATACATGCCGCTGGTGCTCAGCAACATAAAACAACAATCGGAAGCACTTAAATCCAGCTGATTCTCACTTTCAGGTAAGAACACGAAATCCATTCTCATGATTCCTTGCATCCTTTTGAAAAACTCACGGCCATTCTCTTTCTCGCACTAATAACGATCATTAACCCTAAAAAAAATCCAAGAATCATCAAACCTTTATCATTTAATTTGAGTTTTTCGTATTAGGGTTCTTAGTGTTCTTCAAACCAAAATGTTCGGGCTTAAAATAAATGAAATTAACAATTACTATCATGTTCGTAGCAAAATCGATCAAGTTTCATTTTTATATCATTCAATTTGGTTGAGAAACGAGGATTCTAGCTAGGATTTGGATTTCTGAAAATCAAAATCATGAAGAACATTACGCGTGTGTTCTTCATCTGTTTTCCAATTTAAATTTTCAAACTTTCCAATCTCATATCAACGCTGTCATTGTCCACTAAAACACAAACGCTGCTTGGTCTAGTGGTTGCTTGCTCTTAAGGCTCTTTGCCACGCATCCACCTCATGGTCATGGGTTCAATACCCACCAGGACCATTCTTTTTTACAACTTTTCAAATTTTTCATGTTTTTTTACAAAACTTCCACAATTTTTTTGACCAATCAAAACTTCTCATTTTGAGATGATTTTTTAAACACTTGTCAACAAATACATCTATTTTATGATAGTGCAAAATGTTCAAAAACTTTCATCCGATTAAATTTTAATCGAATAAAACGACGCTCAACACTTTTCAAACCTCCTTAAAAGGTGAATTTTTCAAGTTTTCGACCGATTTTTTCAAAACTTTTCATAAATGAACCTCACCTTTCAAAACATTTTCAAATCATTTTTCAAAACATTTCATCAAAGCTTACATCTTTTACCACGATCGATCCAATTTAAACGATAAAATCAAATTCGCTCTTTCTAATTTCTCAATCGATCTTGGGCCACCCTTATGGTGTAAGTCCCAACTTTATGTACATACTTAGTTTTTACTTGTACATACTCAAATTATCATTGTCAATATTCAAACATAAACAAATTTCTTTCGCTTGTTTTCATTCGCTTGTTTATATAATCGATACCATTGGTATTGAAAGGAGCATTATTCCCCGTGAAACTGCTCAAACCAATGGGCCTCCTTCACGTGTAAGTCCCATAACATTCTTTTGTGTACATAATATTTCTTTGTACATATCAAATTTTTTCAAAACACATACAAATTTTTATCCATATAACATGATACTTTTTTCAAATACTTTTTATCCAGACATAACAGATACCTTTTACATATAAACTTCAATCTATCATTTTCGCTTTCATCCTGTACATTTTACATCGAATACCATTGATTTTGAAAGAAGCATTATTCCCGTGGAAACTGTTTTCAAATCAATGGGCCTCCTTATGGTGTAAGTCCCAACCCTCCTATGTACATCCACCCTTCTCTGTACATAAATACTGCTCGTGTACATATTCATTTCTTATACAGCTCAAACTTGTAAATAATCAAGTTACGCTTTTTTAACGCTCGCTTCACGTACACTTGTTTATATTTCATAAACTGTAAATAAACATCATGCATTGTTTATATTTCTTCATAAACTCCTCGTGAATACATATCACACACACACTTGTTTATACAAATTGTCTAATCATAACATAACAATTAGACTAATCAATAGGTTCCCACAAGATAGCCTCCGCTGGGCTTCATACAAGATAATTTATCTCCAACAGTCAGTTCTCTTGGCTTTGTACAAAGAAAAGATTTTATCACCAAACTTGAGCAAAACGCCTCATAACTTACTTATTTAAAGATTTTATCACCAAACTTTTCAAAAAGTATGTGATGAAATAGATTAGATACATTTTCATTAAGATGACATTTGTCTGCCTCTTACTAACATCCCGCTGCTTTCCACTAGCATAAGTGGAACTACGATTGCTCCGACTTTCTCAACATCCCTTGAGAATACGAGGCACAAGGTCTCATCCTTGCCGAGCAAATTTCTTTCTCCCTGCACAAACAAACCATAGATCCTCAGAGATCCGAGCTACAAATGCTCGATTCACTAGGATATGTATGTAAGATCCACGTATCATGTGCAAAATAATAATAAAAACGCTTAGAACCTACACAATCTGTTCCTTAAAATCCCAAAGGAGAAACTTTCCAATCATAGAAATAGCAATTAAAACACACAAACATATCAAACGATTCATATAAAAAGTTGTAGATAACTACATATATTTAGGGTGCTCCATCTATTCCCTTTATATAACAATCCCCACTGATCTCCCCAATGCGCTATGCCTAGTTTGGCGCTAGTCGTTACGCATATCAATATCAATTGAGGGTATTTCATTTTCCCTTTTCATAATCATTAAATCATCTTTCTTGTGTTGAAAATAATAAAGCTTGATGCTCATGCATCTTTATAAACAAATCAAAAGATTTAAATCGCTTTGAGCCGAGAATCAACTCATGTTCAGATCCTCTAGCGGCACCTTTAACGCCATCAGAAAATGGCATCGGGGAGCAAACTTTGATTTTCAAAAAAAAAAAGATAACGCGTATTCCGCCCGAGAGCACCAAGCTTTTTTTGTTTTCAAAAGAAAAGAGTGGGATTTTCATATTTTGCATATATCTTTTTTCTTTATTGTGTGTTTCGCGATTTCACTTGATGGAAAGAAATCCTAACCCGGATTTAAGAAACATTTTTAAGATCTAGGTGGAGATTAATACGTGAGCGCTCAATGCCTCGGTTAATATTTCCCGCGCAGCGGAGGTTGTCTGGGGTATTGTGGTTTAGCAAGTAATGTGAAGACACCGTGGTTGAGGGAACTTAAGAAGTCGAGTGGATCAGAGAACACATAAACCATCCCGCCATTAGATGTAGTAAAAGATTATTGGGTGTAAGCCTAGAGTAATTGTCATGCTACTACGATCAAAGTAGTTTCTTGAAAATATTATGACCATCGAGTACTCAACAAATCCAATAATGTTTTGAAGGGAGGTTGAGCCAGATTATCGCAGAACCCGCTTCACGTATGAATAAGCCCATAGAACTTAACCACGCTGATTCTTATCGTTGGCTTCATGCTCGTGACTTCAACGCTGTCTGGTGTATAACTACTAACCATGTTTGCGATTCATCATTCATTCATTCATTCAAAAACAAAAAAATCATTTCTTCCCATTTCCAAAGAATTTAGAGATTTTTTGTAAAATATTTTAGGTTAGAGTGATGGATGAGGAAGATTCACCAAAGATACAGCTTTAGGATTCGACGAGGAAAGTTGAAAGAGTTAGCATCCTTGGTAAGATCCCCTGATTTCGTAAAACGCTATGGAACTCTTTAACTCTTCTCGAACGCTAACGCGATGAAGGACTTCTCAAAACCTTCGCTCGCCTTTACGATCCGCCTATCAAGCTTCACTTTCCCGACATTTGATGCCTACTTTGGAAGAGTACGCGATATCCTAGGTATCTCAAGATTTAAAAGTTCCTTTCAATGGTTTGAAGCCATTCCTAAGTCACCGCTATTGCAACGATGACTCACATAAAGAAATATGAGATAGACAAAACCTAACTACCGTGAGGAAAACTCTTAGGACCGACTTCAAAGTTCCTAATGGAGAAGGCTCTCAAATTCCTAAGTCGGTAATATGGTAGCCTTTGAAGCTATTTTAGCTTTACTCCTCTATGGATTGGTGTTCTCAACGTCCCAAACTGCTGATATTAACGCCATAAGGATCTTTCTCGATTGGAAACCTGCTCCTACCCTTGCAGGATACGTACATCTCTATTCATCATAGGAATCACAAGGAGACGGAACTATCGCAGTGTGACAATCTGCTTTTCAAATGGATTACCTCACATCCGCCTAAATCTCCTATCTTCCGCGAAACAAAGACGAGTGGCATTGGTCAAGAAGACTCATGTCTCTTACAAACGATTTATATCCATTGGTATACCTTGCAGAAATGAGATGGAAATCATCGAGAGTCGTGGAGAATTTGCCAACGATTCTCATTGGTACGAGAGGGGAATCAACTACAACCCATTTCTAGCAAAACGTCACCGGATACGCATTCCGTAAACCTTCCGGTTTTACAAGAGAAAGCTACTTATCATGAAGGAGAGGATTCCTGTGGTTGAAAGCTAGGATGATCAAAGCTGGCACTACATCCGAAGGAAAGAAAGGAAAGCAAAGAATTGTGTAGCCATGGAAACCTACACTTTGGTAAAGAAAAGAGCTAAGGAATTTCGCCTTACGCTTATGAGGATCCCATGTTCTCACCGCCCAAATCGACAAATTTTCCCGCTGAAGCCGTGGAGAATACCAAGAAGCCTTGACCAAGATAAGGTTTGAGAAGGAAGCTTTGGAAAGCAAATTTTAAGACCAACCTTGAGAATAAGAAGCTCAAGAAGCAAGTCAAAGATCATGAAAAGACGCTTACTTCCGTGATGAATGGCTCAGAGATGAGAAGATTCGCCAAGGATAACGCAATCCGTAAATATGTCAAGGAAAGGAAAAGAAAGCTCAAGAAATGACAACCAGCGATCCCGCCTCCCAACGAGTGGAAGAGAGTCATTAGCAAGCTAAAAGCCGAGAAAGCCAAACTAAAAGCTCACTATGGGAGCAAAACTCGTCAAGTCGGATCAAGCCTTTTGATCATCCACGAAGACGCTTAATTAGTTCAATTTAGTTTGTAATTTTATCATTTATTTTATCATTTGTGTGAGTAATGCTCCAACAAAAACAATTGTTGTAATCTTCCTTCATTAATCAATAAAATTGTGTTTTCCATCCAAATATTTGCCGAAATATCTCGCTTAGCGAAATTTTGAAATTTCTTTTCTTTACAATCATATTCATGCATCATACTTGCATTTAAGTCTATTGTTTAGGGTCCGATATTTTCCACCTTTCCAAATTTTTCCACTTGAACGGTTTGAACAGATAGAAAGATCGCTGTCGTCGCCTTAGGGATTCTCGATCAGGCCCACATACCAACCTCGAACGCATTTATACTAGATCAAAAAGAAGAAAAGTAATGGAGAATTTTGAACAAGAAAACGTTGAACTCCGTAGCAGTAACTACACTACAAGAAGAAGTGGAGAGACTCACATCTTTGGTCAACTCGCCACACAACAAGAAAGTCAACAAGATCGAAAGGCAAAACCAAGCAAAGAACTCTCAGAGGATACTACTACCTGGGCCAACCGTCATGCCAAGAGTTCACCTTTCAATATGCCGAAGGCTATCCATAGGGAATGCCTTTCAACTGCATCGGAGTTTGTCAACCGACTTCTCAAACAACCCGCTTGAAATACCTACTTTGTAGCAAAACGCTACGCTCACTCCACAACGTGGAATAACTTTTCCATAAGTAACAATGTCGGTTTCTCAACCGATCATGTTGAATTCACCCAGAGTGCACGCCACCACGCACAAGAAGTTCATCACACTCCGTAAACTAACGCCGCGGTTCAATGGAGAATCTCCAGAACAACCTCAAAATGCAAACAGATAAAACGATTCGAGGGAAAGAATTGTTTGGAAAAACGCCCAGATCCGTGGTTAGTTCTCGCGTAAAATACTCGAAAATTCAAAGTCCTTGACTTTGAAAAGTACAAAGGAAACTCCCGTCTGCAAAGTCATCTCACGATGTATGCCGTGAAAATGTCTACGTGACAATGAGGATCATCGCCTGCGATCCATTACTTCCAAGATGGCCTCACGTGCCGCATCAAGTGGTATATGGGTTTAGACAAAGACGAATATCCAAACATTCAACGACCCAGGCAAAGCCTTTATCCAGAATACAAATTCAACTTGATATGGCTCGACAGGGATCAACTCCGCCCATGTCTCAAAAGGAAAGAGAGACATTCAAGGAATATGCGAACGATGGAGGGAAATTCGCCCAAGTCAACCCGCCTGGAAGAGAAAGAGATGACTAAGGTATTCTTGAATACTCTAGGCTCATTCTATTATGAGCGAATGATCGCTAGCGCCCCCTGAGACTTCAACGAAATGGTAAGCATGGAATGAGACTAGAAGAAGGGGTCTGACAGACGCCTAACCAAGGAAGTAGGATCTTCTAGTAGTACCAAGAAAATTGGAACCAGCTTCCCAAGGAAAAAGAACATGACGTAGGAATGGTGTCCGAGGGAAACCATGCAAGAATGTCATTCAACAACCATGTAGCCGCCATAGCACCCTCTCACAACACAACTCCAAACACGTGAATTGCTCCGCATTTCAACAAAATCAACAAACCTCAACACCGCCAACAGCTCAAGAAGATAACAATCAAACCAGACGCCAGTCACCCGCTCGATCCAATTCCAATGACGACACGTAACCTTACCCGCTACCGATAGAAAGGAATCTAATAGAAGGTTACCACCTCCTCCTCGAAAACTACCATGGTGGTACAAAGTCGACGCTTTCGCCTTTTCACAAGGGGCACCAGCCATGACCTCGAGCATCGTGATAGCATTCAAGGGTATACGTAGATTAGTGAAGACTAATCTTCTTCCTTCGTAAACACAAGTCCGAATGTCCAAGCCAATCCACTTCCAACCATAGTGGACACTCGAATCTAATAAGGAATACGCATGTGCCTTGTCACGTATGTAAACTTAGTCAAAGGAAACTTGCATCTCCATGAAGCATACAAGAAATGTGTACCTTCACTACACAATTATGCCTGCTATATCTGCTCCAAGAATATCCATGGATGTCCCACCATAAGAGCAGATATCCAAAGATTTGTTAGACATTGGTGACCTACAAATTTACGTAAATAGAGATGACCATGACGTAAATACAATAGGCATTTTCCGCATGAGCTTTTAGTCTCAGATATCAACTGAAAATCCCAAGTAAACATTGTGATCCCTTGTTTCAACATACCCGAGCATGTGGAGATCAGACAATGGTTCCAACATTCCAACATCTCCTTGGTGATTTGCCCACCCGGTCCCTGCTCCGCATAGCCTCACGAGCAATTCCTTACCAAGACAACCTTGATAGAGGATGGGAAGGAGAAACCCATGCCTACTCTTCCACCTAATGTCAATATAATGTAATCGGATTTAGTAACGCCAAGTGGACGAGCACACGCCCATTGCCACCAAAATCGCCTTCACTCCTCGTTGTTAAACAAAACCAAGTTAACATATCTTCCGAGAATCCCGCAACGATTCCCATTGTTAACCCAAGAACAAACATTGGTTCTACCGATGGAACCAACATCAACTCGACTTTGACGAGATATCAAACTAATCAAGAAGAGTGAATATCGAGTCGAGACCAATTAATGCGCACTCTTCAAAATTTCAACACTGCCTTTACTCCTCAACCAAGCTCACCGAGAAGCTTTGATGAGAGTACTAGACCAGCTTATGGATCACGATGTGACTACGCACTAATTGGAGGATCGCTCCAACATAAACCGCAATAATCGAGTTTTAGTGACTAAGAACTTCCTAAGAAGGGAAAGATCACAACTTGGCCTTGCACATCTCGATGATTTGCCGCATGTATTCCCTATCCAATGTATTGGTGGATACAGTTCATCTTTAAACGTAATGCCAAAACGACGCTCTGCTTAGCTTACAAAGGAACGCCAATGAAGTTCAACGACATAATAGTAAGAGCTTTGATGGATCAAGGAAGTCGCTTATTGGGGAAGTAGATCTCCGATGACGATTGGCCCACACTTTCCAAATTACCTTCCAAGTCATGGACGACAAATGACACAGCTATTACTAGGAAGACCTTGATCCATGAGGCAGAGCGTGAATCTCTACTTCCATCGAAATTAAAATTCACAAGAATGGAAAGTGGTGAACATCACAGAACAAGCTTTACTTGTAAGTCATCTATCCGCCTTCATCATCGCTAATGACATTGAAGCGCCGTGATCTCGTAAAATCCTGTTAGAAGATGAATCTACTAAAATGATCATCTATCTCTTCGTATAAAGAAGCAAGACAAATGGTGAAAGATGGCAATACTAAGGATGGGGACAAGTTATCAAACTCACAAGAATGAAACGAAGTTTGACTGGGTTCACACCAGATTCTCCAAAGAAAGCGAAAGATGAAACACTTTCCCGATCAAGGAAGTATTTCATAGTGGAGGTTTCAACCCCTGCTCCGCAAGAGGTTAATGTTGTAAACCATTGAAGAGGATGAAGAGGATCCATCTCGAATCAAGAGTGGAGCACTTATTTGAATAGCCCGAATATGTGTCTCAAGAGGAATCATATGCATCGATCGATCAATTCAAAGACATGTCCCCGCAGAACATGAAAATCCGCCATCCCTCAAGTTTGGGATACCTTGGGAGAACCAAGTGGTAAATTTGACTACATGGTGAAATACTCACACTTTAAAGCTCAAAATCCGGATCAAGATATCCAACCCATTGTGATGGGTGATGACTTTGAATACCCTAGTCAATCGTAGAGGAATACTGCCTTCTCAACCTAATCAACAAATCGAGATCCCAAACGAAGATCTTGTTTCAACACGCCCTGTGGATTTCACCAAGCCGATCCCGTTATCACTACATCAACATGATCATCAAGATCAAGAGTACGACTGATACGATGAAAGTGTCGACAACGAGTCTCTTCACTTAAGACCGAAGGAACATCCCCAAAGATTCAACACAAAGATTAACAGAAGTACAAATGCTATATCTCATACTTCTCGATCCGTTAATCAAGAAGATCGCTCAAGCAGACAAAAGGCAAAGGCCATCGTCCGTAGTCTTCAAAGCCTCGTCACCAAAGAATCAAAGCTACTCGAGGGTTAAACCAAGCGGAAAATTACCCGAGTACCCCGACTTCCAAGGAGTTCGCTACCACCGAAACCCAAGTTTGACTAATGTTCATAGCTCTAAGTAGTTTATCTTTGCTTTTTGTTTTGAACTCCTCGCCCAAAGCAAGAGATGTTTTATAGGTTTTAGCTTTTAAATAATTTCTTTGTCTTGCCCAAGGCGAATGAGTTTGTGTGTTTTAGGGCTCTGCTTCATAGTAAATTATAAATAAACGCTGTTGTTTTGTTTCTACACTTGGTGTTTATTTTCATTTTACCCCTTCTCGAAATGATAATCTTAAAAAATCTTCAATAAAATTTTTTTAATTAATCTACACACTTACACTTGATTTTTCAAAAAAAAAATGATGATAAAAATTTTAATCAAACATAAATTAAATATGAAGCTTAACAAATGGACAAATCCATTGAAAGTGTGAACTCCACGCCTCCCAACTTTGAAACTGAATCACGAAAAGAAGTGAAGAAGAGATCCCGTGATGAAATTTCTAGACTACAAACACGAGAGTACCCACTTGGGCATCGGACAAAGATAAGAAAACTCTAAGGAGGCTTTCTAGGAATTTCTTCCTCGAACAAGGATGTGCTATACAAAAGAAACTTCGACATGGTTCTCGCCTTCGCATGCGCCGATGCACAAGAAGTATACAATCATCCATGAAGTGCATGAAGGATCCTTTGAACCCATTCAAACGGCATGCAATGTCTAGAAAATCTGAGAGCAGGATACTATTGGATAACGATGGAATCCGATTGTCAGAACACGCTAAAAGATGTCACAAGTGCGATCTACGCAGATAAGATCCATGTGCCACCGACTTCTACTCAACGCTCTCTTCTCCGTGGCCTTTCTACATGGGCATTGACATGATCGGATGATCGAATCAAAAGTCCAACGGACATCGCCATTTTAGTAGCCATTGACTACTTCACCAAATGGGTCAAGCAACATCTTACGCCAACGCCACGAGACAAGTGGTTGTGAGGTTCATCAAGAACAACCTCATTTGCCGATATGGAATTCCAAGCAAGATCATTACGCATAAATGGATCAAACTTGAACAAAATGATGAAGGAACTGCTGTGAGGAATTCAAGATCGAGCATCACAACTCATCTCCTTACAAAGATGAACGCGGTCATGAAGTCGCCAACAAGAACATCAAAAAGATCATCCGTAAGATGGTCATCACCTACAAAGACCGGCACGAATGTCGCCATTTGCTCAGATGGATATCGACTTCAAGACGCACTTCAACAGGGAAACTCTTTTCTCTAGTATACGGATGGAAGCAAAGGTTCTGTAGAAGTTAGATTCCATCAATGAGAGTTCTCATGGAAACAAAGCTATCCGAGGCCGAATGGTGTCAAAGCGTATACGACCAATCGAACTTGATTGAAAAAATCACCGACCGCTCCAGGTCACTTGGATAGTCAGATCAAAGAAGAATGAAGAAAGCTTTCAACAAAAAGGTCCGACCGTGAATTCCGGAAGGCGACTCGGCTTAAGAAGACTGTCTTTTCAACTGCATTCTAGGGCAAATGGACTCTAATTACGAAGGCCCATACATCGTCAAAGAAGCTTTTCCTCAAGGCATATGACTCTCACAACCATGGACGGTGATGAACTCCCCGTGATCCTCGTGAATGCCGATGCGCTCAAGAAATACTTTGTCTAAAAACAATAAACAAAACAAAAGAATGTAACGGTAAGTCAAAACCAAAAGGGCGGCTTAGGCAAAAAGAGCGCCTCGTGGATTGAAAACTCGAAAAGGCGATCAGTGCAAAAATTAGAGACAATAAATGTAAATTATCCCGATAGATTGAAACCCGAAAAGGCAATCTAGGAAAAACAAGGATACAAAAATGACAAAGTAATCGCAGTACCAGATTTGTCCATATGAAGAATTTTCCATCAACGGATCTTCAATCAACTCTTCTCAAGCAACAAGCACAGCTTGGAATTCAAAGTTGTTAGGGATAAGTAGGGTTATTTGCTTTCAATGTAGCTTTTCCCAATACATTATCATTTCCAACTTTTGTAAATAGTTCATGGAATCACGATTTATCGATTACCATTCTATCAATAAATTTGAGCTTTGTGCCTTTTGTTTGCAAATCCTCGCTTTATTCCGCTTGCAAAATAACGCTTTTATTGTGAAAATCACTTTTTGAAACAAAAATGTTTTAAATGAATTTTTACTTCAAAATTTTGAAACAAAAGCAAAAATTTTCCTTTGAACTATGAACACGGAAAAAACTTCAACAGTTTTTCCAAGAGTGTTTCGTCTCAAGGATAAAACAATCGCTACAAGCCTTTCTCTCCTCGTAAATCATCAAAGGATGGTATTCTTATTCCAAAAAAGAATCCCCAACCAAGTTGCCAATGAAGTGCCTTTCTCAGAAAGTTTAAAGCCTGCAACTCAAAATCTTCATTAGTGAACATCTCGCACTATCACGCAAATTTCACCGAGTATTTGTTCGAATCGTGACGTGGTCCTTTTCCCAAATATCCCTTTAAGTGTCTTTGTCAAGTATTGTTAGCATACATATAACATTCATGACATTCATACATAATAGCATCATTCATTGCATTTTTGCATTCTAAATGTTGCTTTCACATCATCGTGTAAATCACACTTACTCATGTAAGTACAAGTCTATTCCCAGTAGAGTATCTCTCCAAACGGAAAAGATACATTTTCCTTTCCCTACGGAGTCCCCAAACGAGAAATGCATTTTCTTCTCTCCACCACATTCCCACCGAGATCATTCCTCATTGGGAATAATGTCTTGATTGATTTTTTTTTCTTCCGCTCATTCTCGGATAGAACACCTGCCTATAATCAACAAAGCAATAAGCAATAGCCTCACTATCCGAGCCTTATCTTCTTCATTCGTAAAATTGTCATAAAATTTGTTTTTCTCGACAAAGTCAAATCATGACTATACGAGAGATTTTCACAGCTTGTCTTTCCGTCTAAAAGAAAACCTGTGCCTTCCAATCAAAATGCCTGCATCTTCTCAAAAGAGAGATCTTCGGCAAGACTTTATCCAAGAAAATAGAAACTCATTGGAGTTCTATTTCTTTCACTGTCTGTTATTCACAAAGCTGAATACACAGCAATGTTCTAAAAGATTTACCTTGTTATAGTTATCACTTTGCTGATAATTGGTAATATCTTTAAAACTCATTTTGAGATCTGCTTCCGTCATTTTGTTTGATATTCACAAAGCTGAATATTTAACAAAATTTCTAAAAGATTTACCTTGTTATAGTTATCACTTTGCTGATGATTGGTAATATCTTCAAAACTCATTTAAAATTTGTTTTCTTTCACCTGTCTGTTATTCACAAAGCTGAATACACAGCAACTCATTTCTCAAGATTTACCTTGTTATAGTTATCACTTCGCTGATAATTGGTAACATCTTCAGAACTCCTTACCATGAACTATCACAAGACTGATAATTGGTAATGTCATTCTCATTTACCTTAAACATTGTCACAAGGCTGACAGAAGGTAATCTCTCTGTTTCCGAAACGAAACAAACATTCACATGCTTTGTGAATCATTCTTCCCCGCAGGACGATTCACAAAATTTTTCCCCATGTCATTCCTTCGATAGTTATCTGGGTGAAACTTTTACAATCATTTTGCATCATCCGCATTTTTGGTATCTTAGGTCCAAAATTTGTGTATTCTGATATTTAAGTCTCTTTACACCTATCAAAACGAAGATATTCATCTTCATCTCTCGTGTTAAAGAAACTTAAATAGGCATCCCACACCTCAATTTTTGACCTAATATACCACCTTACATTGGCATCATTGCATCACTAATAATTCGTATACCATTAATCTAGTATAGCATTCTGTGTCAAAATTAGGGTTTCATCGATTCATCCGAATCAAGAGACAACCAAATTAGGGTTTCAGTTTTTCTCACCAAATTTGATCTATCTTGATCAAATCATCGACCGATCATCGACACCCATTTTCTCACGTATCGAGGATCACCAATTAGGTTTTTTGTCATAGGCATTCTCCTCGATTTTTGAGCAAGGAATGACTTTTGGATAGAGATTGGTCATTATATCTTAGATA
>CM038794.1:130640782-130677139 GCA_021764765.1 Vicia sativa
GGAGATGAATACCTTTGATCAGATTTAGGTGTTACCGCTGACCGGCGTATACTCATTGGGAAGGGTGTCAGAGTGATACCTTTGTGGGGATCATGCTCTGTGGGGACTATTTGGTGACTTTCATTATCCTCAATTCTCGAACCGTAAGTATTTTGCATGTTCACTTTTCGTATGTTTATGATTAGATTCTTATTGTCAAATGATATAATCATTCAAGGCAAACGCTGGACTTATTGCAAACGACAACAAATGAAAATTGTAAAGAGAAAGAACTTCATTTATTTGAAATGTGGCGTATGGCCAAGTAGTTTGTACACAAGAAAGGTAAAAGCTATGCGGAAATAATCTCAAGTTCTAACTATGCTAGTACTCATATATTTCAACTATCTCACCTCATCACAAGAGAAAGTGAGGAATCGATTCCACTTGAATCTTGAATGTCATAGTAGTCCTGGAAGAGGTGATCTGAAGAGACATAGTCGTACGCTTTAAATCCCTAACTTTTGCCTAGACCGCCTCTTTCGGTTTTCGCCAATGGATACCTTGCCAAGCCGTTTTTTTCGTGTTTTCGACTACGTGTACATGTTTTGTATATATCCTTAATTTTTGCCCGAACCCTTTGGTTCGGCCAGATGCCCTTATTTTTGTTTAGGCCACCGACCTAGCGGGTCTTTTATGCGTAGTATTTTTGACTATGTCTCGTTGTGGTGGGAAGTTCACCATCCATGGTGCTAAGTATCATAGTCTACCGAAAATATCGTTTCGACTACAAATGGTTCTAGTGGGAGTCCATTTGCCCTCGATCACCTTTGTGGAAGAATGATGCGCTGATTACTAGATCACCGACTTGGTAGACTCGGTGTTTGACCTTCTTGTTAAATGCTTCGATCATTCGCTTCTCGATAATCCGTCCATGGCGTATGGACGCGAGTCGCTTTCATCAATCAAATTAACCGTCAAGGCGAGTCCGACCCAATCGCTTCGCTTAACTCGCTCTCCCGAGGACTCCGTTGAGGGTATCTCAACTCGATGGGTAAGACGCTTCCATACCGTGATATACAGAGAGAAGGGGTTGCCTCGTGGATGTTCGTGTCAGAAAAGCGATAACCATGAAGAGCAAATGGTAACATCTCATGCCAATCTTTGTAAGTCACCGCTATCTTCTCAGATAATCTTCTTAATGTTCTTGTTGGAGGCTTCATTACGCCATTCATCTTAGGCCGATAGGAGAAGAATTGTGATGTTTGATCTTGAACTGCGGTAGAGTTCGTGATCATCTTATTGTTGAGATTGAACCGTTATCCGTGATAATCCTTTTCTGGAGTGCCATCGCTGTGTGATAAGATTATCTTGAGAAACGAGCCACAACATTCTTGGTAATGATGCAAACGAGGTCGCTTACTATGTATTTTATCGGATCCATCTTGGAAATCAACAAGGTAGTGGAGTCAATATAATGCCTTAGTCGGTTGAAATGGGTTAAGGTGTTATTAAGTTTTCTCGAGTCGCTGAGTATCTTGTTTCACGTTTCAAAACTTTTGCTAAGGTAGTATATTGCATGCTCTTTTCACCGTACTCGGCCATGTTGCCCCAACACACATTCTATTGAGTTCTCTAATACTGTCAAGTATGATGAGAGGTCTTCCTTCATGTGGCACATCGCACATGAGAGGATTCTGTGAGGTACTCCTTGATTTTGTCGAAAGCGATCCGGCAATCGCTGCTCCATTCCACTACTTGATCTTTCTTAGTAACTTGAAGATTGGCTCACAGCGCTATGTGCAATGAATCTGCAATGTAGTTCAATCGCCCAAGAAACCCTCTCGACCTCCTTCTCGTGCAAGGGAGCCGCATCTCTTGAATAGCTTTAACCTTCAGGTCAACTTCAATACCTTTCCACCGACAACAAACCCCAGGAGTTTTCCTGATCCGACTCAAAGGTGCACTTGTTAGGATTAAGTCCAAACTGCATTTCTTCAATCATCAAATAGTTTCGCAATGATCAAGATGTTCTTCTTCAGCCGTGATCGAGCTATCATGTCGCCGACGTAGACCTCTATCTCGTGATGAATCATGTCATGAAATAATGTCACCATAACGCTACCGATAAGTGGCCTCGCTTTTAGTCCGAACGGCATAACCTTGTAGCGTAAAGTGCCCCACCGTGTAACAAAAGTAGTCTTCCATGTCTTCGGGAGCCATTTTAATCTGATTGTAACCGAGAAACCATCCATGAAGGAGAAAACCTTATACGAGCGGTATTGTCAACCGTAACATCAATATGAGGAAGGGAAATCATCTTCTGACTTGCTTTGTTTAGATCTCAGAATCCACACACATTCGCACTTTGCCATCCTTCTTAGGTACGGGTACCACATTTGCAACCCACTGTGGATAAGAAGTAACAGCTAAGAAACCGCATTGAACGCTTCATAACTTCGCTTTGATTTTCTCGACATCTCAGACGATATATTTAACCTTCTGTTCACCGAGAAAACCTTCTTTGTTGGTAATCGTGAACCACAATATCAATGTCCAACCTCGCATGTCTTCGTATGACCAAGCAAAACCTCAATATAGTCTCGTAGCATCCGAATCAACTTTCTTTAACATCGTTCTCAAGACCCGCCTCCTATCTTGATCTTTTCTGCTTCGTCAATACCCAAATTCACAACCTCAACTTGCTTCTTCGTGGTGGTCAGATAACTCGCTTTCCTGTTGTAGCACCGCAAGTTCTCCTGCACTTCACAATCTTCCTCACTTTCGCCTTCGGCTTGGTAGATCGGATTATCGGGTCATATTTAGCACTAGCATAGTCATATTAACTAGATCTGGAGTGATTCTCAGTGTATCACGTGGTGTAAGAAACACATAGCTTTTTAAGGTGATAAAGTAAAAGAAAGAAAAACACAATCGAATGCAAAAGTCCAACGAATTTATTGAATGAAAATACGCAAACGATGTATAATAACCTCGCAAACGAGCCATGATGCCCTGCAAGGCACTAGGCTTTCAAAGTTTATTGTTCAAAACATAAAGAAATACGTAAAAAAACAAAACAAGAGCAATTCTTGACTAAAGGAGATTGGTATGACGCCTTCGCCTTCCAATTGTCGAGCCCATGATCCGAGTTGGAAGATCCACTTGTCGACGTCAAGTCGTTGTCGCCGCCTTCTATAGCATGGATTCCACTGGCCGATGCGAAGGAAGTTGGCGCACGCTCGCTGTATCATCTTCTCGACCTTGATGGTGAAGCCTAAACCAGCCTTTGTCAAATTTGAAAGGAAGATCGTGAGCTGACCCCAAATAGACTACCTCCTTGTTCAACAAAGCTTGAGCATCTTTCATGAGGCCATCCTAGGCGGAGCTTGTGTAACTTCAGAGTGACAGGAGAGTCAACAGCATGACTGGGTATTGTTTCAAAAGCTTGACAGGAGTCTCAAGAATTCACCTTCCATCTCGAGGTATGGAATGATCAGATGACCGACCATATACTCTTCTTCACCACATTCGTAACAACCTTCCTTTCACCGGTATTTCACCGATGTAAGGTAGAGGTACGCCGCCCCATGTATCCAAGGGCCCAAGTAGGTAAGAATAAGTGGACGGATGTCCATGACAAAGAAAGTGGAGTCAAAAGTCCGGGAACCGACTTTAACAGCAGAGTGAGTTCTCCAAGCACCGTGCTTAGAACCATCAAAAGCTCTCACGATAATGTCACCGGTCTCGTAACCAACCCTTCGACATCAAGTCGATCAAAAGCAGTAAGGATATTCAGCGTAACCTATCCACCAAAACATGAGATGTGGTAGTACCTTGCATTCAACAGATGTGGCTTGTTATGTTTTTCCTATAGAGTCAAATCAAGATCGAGAAGCCTAGGCCGTTGTTGGCAGCCGTGCTAGCAATACAAACTTCGAACTGATCTGGTAGTGTCTCGCGCACATGAGCATTCTTCTAAACTTCACCAAGGCATTAGTATGAGCCTCGAGCACAAGAGCAAAGCAAGCATGGAAATCTTGGACTGAGTCTCGTCCTAACTGCTCCACAACATTGTAATCACTCTCTTGATGATCTTCGCATTTCTCCATTTCGTTTGAGGTGTCTTCAAGAACTTCCTTTGGTACTTCGGTTGAGCAGATAGCCACCGTTCTTTCCTCTAGCTGGGATATTGGTGGAGTAGACGAATGCGAGCCGGAGTCGCAGTGTCTTTTGGAGGAGAGATCTCGAGAGAATACCTTCCGCTCGTCACCTTACTGATCCGTGATGTTGTCATGTCGTGAATGGTAGCCGTAAGATCTTCAATGGTCGAGGTCTTGCTTGACGCCATGATAGTAAACATCACCCATAATTCCAAGGGATAGCCTTGTCGAGGAATATGGAACGGTCTTGGAGAAGTGATAATGAGAGGTGCCACCACACATGATCGCAGAGGAAATCCTTATTGTGTTAACATCAAGATAGTCTTCTGGGAAATCGCACCCCATCCGTCGCTTTAACATCTTCAATAGGAATCTTGTAGCCCTGTGAATGGTAGTACTTCACCATGTAATCATACTTTCCACTTGGCTGCCCCAAGGTATCCCACACAGATGGTACAGTCATTCGCATTGTCAATCTTCAACTTAGACATTTCTTCACACAACTTCCGCATGTGGTTTCGTAAATAGTATCTCACGGTTATCCATCATGCACGAACACGCCTTCTCAACCAAGCACAACCATCAAAGTGATGGGCACCAACGACAATTCTCGGGCATCCCGGATTGACACCGCTTGCAACAAATTCTTCTAACACCATCGAGGAATGGTCAAGTCATCTATGTTGAAAACATAAGTATCGCCACCAACAAAGATTGGAACTCTTGTCATGGTTAGGCATAGGAGCGTTGATCACATTCGAGTCTCAACAGAGGATCAAACTCAATCGCTTAGCTTCAATCATATCTTGAATCTTGTTCTTCAGAGCCCAACAATTGTCGTTGTCGTGTTCGGCTATTGGAATGGTAAGCACACTTAGCATTAGGATTGTACTGGAGAGGAAGTGTTGACATTCCGAGGAGGATCCTCAAGGTTATCACCGCTCAACATGTGTTGCAAGGCTTGCATAAATGGCATGTTGATCTTCGAACCGCCTTCGTGGCTCGGCTACGCGCGTTGTCTCACCGAGGTTGTGCCGATGTAGGATCGAGATCACAACGCCTCAC
This sequence comes from Vicia sativa, assembly GCA_021764765.1. Classification (NCBI taxonomy): domain Eukaryota; kingdom Viridiplantae; phylum Streptophyta; class Magnoliopsida; order Fabales; family Fabaceae; genus Vicia; species Vicia sativa. The sequence continues at coordinate 130,645,990 of CM038794.1, forward strand.
AGATTGAGCACGGCCGGTCTTGGCTCGGCTTTTTCGACCATACACAAGATTAGCTTCTTTCTTAGCACCAAAAGATCTCTTCGCAGATTCAAGATGTTCTACTGAATCTTTCCACTCTTGATACTGCTTCAATGCGTCATCATATCACTGTGAATCCGGATGAAGAATTTCCAATCGATGATTGAAGAATGGTCACGTTGTTCCCATAAACATATCAACCAACTCCCTATTGGACAAGGGTGGTTGAATCTCTCGCTAGATCTCTCCACTTCGAGCATACTTTGAACTTCTCACACGACCCATAGACATGCTTTGTAGTTGTGCGAGTGGGTGTCAATTCAAGATTGTACTATATCGTCGAGAAAGCATCACCAAATCACCCAAGTACGGATACGGCCATTCTCTAGCCGATAGTACCATTCCAACCGGGTTCCGACAAACTCTCTTGAAAATAGTGCATCCACAACTTTCGTCATCGGGGGATTGATCTTCCGGACATAGGACTTCAAATGCAATGGCAAGACATGCCATCATACTTAGCAAAAGTAGGAACTTTGAACTTGGGAGGAATCACAACACCAGAACAAGACTCGATCATCAAAATCAGCCTGACATCTTCAAGTTTTCCAAGATTTAGACGATCTTCAAGTTGCTTGTACTTGTCATCTTCATTAGAGTATCGGCTATATCATAGTCTTTCAAGCTCAGCCGACCGCCACCTCACCCTTGTTACTTTGCTCTCTTCCTTCTTGACACTTCCTTCAGAGCTCAATTCGGCCGACCACCTTAGGACCACCTTTGAAGGTCTACCATGTCGAGGAGACCAACAACCTTCTTCTTCTTGATGAGCTTCTTCAAATCTTCTTGGCCTTGGACCAAGTGGTAAACATCAAACCGAGCATTTCGAGCTCGAGATTCTTGATCTGCTCAAGAGCCATTTCGCTAAAATAAATAGCGAGCAAATGAGAAAACCAATCTCCAATGTACCGTGATGCAATGTTATGCTATGCTATGCAATGTTTATGTGAATGCAATGCAATGTTTTCAAGGACCTTAGAGATTTAAATTTGTTAAACAAGCAATGAACAAACATTTATTAGTACTCTTTTATTATTCTTTTTTCTTTTAAGTACAAGAGATAGTTCAAACAATAAAAGAAAACATAAACATCCTAAAGCTCTAAGTCTCCCATGGGCGCTTCCTCTTGGTGCCGATGTGTTGTGATGTTTCGCCTCGTGAAGTAGCTTGGTCAACTCTAGCACTTTCTTCTCGCTTGCATAACACCGAGCTTCAAAGGTATCCCTCTTCTTTAAGTTGAATCCAGGATCTCTTCAAGTCTTCAAAATCAGAGGCATGTCGATGGAGAATAAAGATAGGTACGCCACCTATAGCAACAGGTTCCATAATTACCGGTAAAACAGCGTGAATGGCATCATGAGGTTTTGAGCTCGAGCTCGCACTCATTTGAGGTAAGGTTCCCAAGGAATGGAGTTTTGGTGCCCCAAAGTCTTGGTATCGCCTTCTTTACCATGCCCCAAGCGTATAAACCTTCGCTTGTAATTCGAGATCGTGATTGTAGTCGAACACAACATCTGGAGAAGCATATCATGTGGACCATCTCTTCGAGCAAAACCAAACCGACGAGAGCTAAAGAAGGGTTAGTAAGTAATACCCCTTATACCAAGTAGTGGTACATTAGGGAATTCTCCACAACGCCAATGAATGTGAAGTCCTTTTGAGAGAAAAGATTCCAACGGATATCGGAATGAGAGTGACATCATCTTTGAGACCATCTCAACCTTTGTTCATTCTTCAAACTCGATGGAGGAAGGTGCGAAATAAACCACCTTGAAAGTAACGGTATACAACACATGAGAGTTCCTTGTTCTTAGTAGTACGAGTGTGGAGAGAATGTAGGATGTCTCAAGTAAAGTAGGCATCGATTGGGTAAGGAACAACTTGATGGCATTGATATCTATGAATTGATCCGAGTTAGGAAATAGAACCAAACCATAAATTAGCAAGGCCACAATGTTCTCAAATGCATGGAAACTCATAACTTTGAGGAATTCTCGGCTTTCTTGATTAAGAACTTGAAAGTAAACCCTTAACTCCACTTCTAGTTTCCCAATTGGCTTCAATGTCCGAGCGCTTATGTAAGTATCGATGCGATGTCTTCGAACTTAGGAACCTTTTCTAAACCGTGAATGGCATTTGGTCAAGAATAGGTATCCCAAGTAGCTTAGAGAACTCTTCCAAGGTAGGAACCAACCGATAATCTGAAATGTAAAGCAATGGTGTTTCGGATCAAAGAATCGAATAGACATGCATCATATCTTCTTCAAACCGAGATAACCAAATCAAGTAGATAACCATGTCTTTTGATGAACTGAGCATGGTCGGAATTTCAAACCAATTCTTTGAGTTGAGAAGGGATACCCATGAAGTTGATTCGATAGTCTTTCTAGAAGCCATAATCCCTACAAAATGAGCAAAGATAAATCCTTAGGTCCTTGAAATAGTTAGAAATGATATGCAATGCGAATGATGTCATGATGTCATGTTTAGCACACAAACAATTCACACAATGAGCCTAGGTTTAAGGCTTGCATGAGGTATAGGTGATTACCCTACCAAAAGTTTGAGTTGGTTCATCCTCGTCCTATAATAGTAACCGGTTCTAGGAATCTCATATCACGATCTTCTCGAGGCGCTTATTTCAATACGACGCCAAGTGGTCGATCGAAATGTCCCAAAAGTCTAATCTCAATGAGCGTAGCATCGAGTATCAACCAACCTCGGTCTACACTAAAGCCGCCATCTCACTACCTTCTAATGGCCAAGATGGGTCAATTAAGGTTCTAAAAGTTTAGTTAGCGCTGATGACACCACGCAGAAGCCAAATACTATCTTCAACTTGGGAATGAAGAGTATCGGACAACCAAAGTGTCACGCTAACGTAGCCATCATGTTGACCGCAGTAGTTATACGCCCAGCGGTCGCGATGATCTAATGCCACTTACCTAAAAGGAAACCCTGATCCGTGTAGGATCCCCAACAATATAATACCCAAGCAACCCTTAAAGATAAAGCATACAAGTCAAACAAAAATAAAAGTTATCTAGAAATCCCTAAGGCAATTCTCTTTAGGTGTATTCCCCAACAGAGTCGCCAGCCAGATACGGTGAACTCGACTTTGTAGGATTTTTGTATCCAAATGTGCGGATAGCAAGAGTCGCCACCGACTTTTATTTTTATCCAATTAAGGGAAGGTAAAAGTACGTAAAAAGACCTTCGTTAGATTCTCGAAGTTCGGAGAATGGTTATGAAAAGGGAAGGTATTAGCACCCCTTTCCATCCGTAGTTATCTACGCTCTTAGTTGCTCTAGATCACTTTTTAAAATTGCTTTCGTGGTGTTTGACAAAGATGTTTTGAAAAGGCATTTCGCTTTGACTTTGTAATGACTCATGTAGGAGTGTATACAAAGTGTTCGGAAATGTTTGTTTTGAAAAGAATTTGAACTTTGAAAAAGTGTGGTGTGAAAAGCATTTGATAGAGCAAGCAACTAAAAGACTTATTTACCCACTTTAATTGGTCGCTTTTTGTACTTTACATTCCTTTAGAATAGCGCTAGCCATACCATTAGTTAGTAGGTAGCTCCATTCGTTGGATGTAAGCGACATCTAAGGACATCGGATGGTCATAGAAGGCAACTCAGAGGAAGTATCCTAGCACATTCAAGGACTATCATCATTTTTCGTAGGCGACAATCGAGGGTCAAGATCATGTATCGGAGGCGACATCGTGGGTCTTATGATCTTTGTATCAAGGGACTATGATGATTTGTTTGAAGGCAACGTGCTAGAATACCTCTACGCTCGAGGGACATGACCATTTGAAATCGAAAGGCATCGAGAGAGAATTACCCTAAGGGTGCGTGTGTGAAAGAAGTGTTGATTTCGTAATATGTTATCTTGAAAATTAGTGGGCTATGTTCAATTTTATCTTGCCACACGCCTAATTACTAGCAATTTATAGGGTGCGGAAAGTAAATGCGAATGTAAAGCGGAAATGTAAATGGAAAGTAAACCTACGCTTATTACATGGCTTTGGGGCGTATACATAATTTAAAAATGGAAAATAAAGTCCTAATTAAACTATTAATCCATGAGCAATTACATTATTGGAAAAATAGAATGATAAATGATAAAGAGAAAATCGTCTAATCGGATCAACCTGCATAAAAGGAAGAAATCTAAAATGCAATATGAATCAACAAGAGAAAAATGTTAGAAAAATGCAAATTTTAATATGAGAAAATTAATATATGCTGGAAATAAGATAAATAAGTTAAAATAATTTTTGGGATTTTGGAAAAGATTTAATAATTAAAATGCAATTAAAAGTGAATTAAATGCAAAATATAAATAAAATAAATATGCATGCAAAAATATATTTTTAATTTATTAAATTAAATAAAGATTTTAAAATAATGTAAAAGAAAATATTTTTTGGTAATTTTTAATGCGTAATAAAATTATGAAAGAAATTAAAATAATGCAAAAATATTAAAAAATAAGAAAATATGAAAAGTTTGTAAACTTGTAAAATACACCGCCATGGTCGAATCGAACTGGGGACACCATTTCAAACCTGAAAACCAACGCACTGACCAACCGAGCTAGGCATGTCAACTCGTTTGGAAACGGAGTTAGTGAATTTACACTGCCGCCTCCCTTGGTTTCTTCGCATGCCATCCATCGCTTCAACCTTTGAAAATTTGAAAGGCATCGCCGGCCATGGTTCGACGCAAAGTTCCTGGCAAACATAAAAAATGCAACACACGTAATATAAATAAAATCCAAGGCCATGGTTCGATTCAGGACATCATTCCGAATTCAATGGCATGGGTCTTATTGTCCAATTTTATGTATTTCGTGAAACCCTAAATCGGTCACAAACCCTAATCATGGTGAAACACGATTCGCCATGGAAATTCAATTGGCTTGCCCGTAAAGTTTGCAAACTTGATTCTAAACACAAACAAACAATCAAAAACAAGTTAATAATGCATGAATATGAGAAATCGAATTTGAATTTCAAGAACAAACCAAACACCGATTGCTTGATTCTTGATGTTTTTGGCAAAGTAAAGTCCGATTCGTCGAGGTATCAAGGAACTGTTGACACCTCAAAACAATTGAGAATGGCTCGGAAGTAGGATTCCCAATTGCTTGAGGACACGGTTTTTTGAGTTTGGGTTAGGGTCTTGAGCAATTTTTTCGCCTTTGCAATTGGTATGCATCAGTATATATAGCCGGATGGATTTGGGATTGATTTGGGAAAGAATTGATCAATATTCAATGGAAATCAATTTTGATTTTTGTCCAAAATCAAATTTTCAAAATTTGATTAATTTCAATCCAATCTCCAAATTTGATTTAATTTCGAAATTGTGGCATTGGTGAGTTACTTGAGTCCCAAGAAAAGAATAAAATCAATCTTTCAATTAATTTTGATTTTATAATTTATTTTAAAATTTAATTTGTATTTAAATGAATAAATTCAAATTAAATAGAAAATAAATCAAAAATTCATGGCATTGGGCTTGGATATTCCTAATTGTATGAGGAATAAGTTAGATGAAGAAAAGTAGGCCCATTTGCAAAAGATTTGATTTTTTGAAGTATCTCTCTTGTGCATTCTTTCAAAATCTGCCCAACTTGTGAATGGTGTATCTTGCTCAATTTTCCACATTTTTGAGTGTTCTTGGACTTTTTGGAAAGCTCTAAGAGTCCTCTAAACAATGTCTTTGGTCTCATCTCAATTGGAGTTACCATGCTCAATATATCTTCAAAACAAAAAGTTGACTTTTTGTTGACTTTGAAAATGACCTGTAATGTTTTGAGCTATACCTCTCAAATGAAGCATTTTTTGGACATTCTTGTGAGACATGAAGTTGTAGAGAATTGAATTTCCTTCAAAATGAGCTTTGGTGGGAAAATTTCTGAGAAAGTATGAGAAAGTTATGATCACCAAAGTTCATTGACTTTTCACCTAGAAACCCTAATTTAGAAAGTTTGACTTTGAGCAAATCTTGAGTTTTCTTGATGAATCATGATCAACCCTTGATCAAATGATGAATGTAACTTCAAAATGAGGATGTTGACCAAAATTATGAAGTTTGATTGTATGTTGACCACAGTTGACTTTTGTCCAATACAACCGATTTTCAACCATCCGAGCAATTGCCCGAGGAAACTTGATCATGGAGGCTTGAAACTTGACATGGAGAATATTTGAAGCATATGAGGAGGCATGAAGACCATTGGAGATGTTGGGAATCCATCTTGACTTGAGAGATACCAAACCCTAGTTTGGGTTGATTGTCTAGAGAGAGTTTGTCCGATCAACCTCGAGGAATCCTCGAGCATAGATGTATGAAATCTCTCGAGTAGATGGAGGGCAAATTTTGGGGTATGACAACGCTTGGTGGAATCAAACGCCTTCGCCAATACATGATCAATCACACCACTTGGTTAATATCCAAATGGATCCTATGGTACGTATTTGAGAAGCCCGCCTTAACCGGAGAATCGTCACGATGGCAATGCTACTATCCGAATATGACATCCAATACCAAAAGCTTAAGAAGGAAGCATTCTCGCCGATCACTTGGCTTATCAACCGCTCAACGAATACCAACTCTCAAGTTTGATTTCATGATGAGGATATGTACTTGAAGATGAAAGATTGTGACGAACCGCTACACGGAGAAGGACCAGATCCAGAATCCAGATGGGGCCTAGTCTTCGATGGAGCCGTAAATGTTTTTGGCAATGGAATTGGGGCAGTCATCATCACTCCCGAGGGTTCTCATATCCCGTTTTCCGCCAGATTACTATTTGATTGCACCAACAACATAGCAGAATATGAAGCATGCATCATGGGTATCGAAGAAGCCATCGACTTGAGGATCAAGATCCTTGATATATATGGAGATTCAGCCCTCGTGATCAATCAAATTATAGACAAGTATGAAACTCATCATCTTGGTCTAATTCCTTACAGAGATTATGCAAGACGGTTGTTGACTTTCTTCAACAAAGTTGAACTGCATCATATCCCTCGAGATCAAAATCGGATGGCAGACGCCTTGGCTACTCTATCTTCCATGTTCAAAGTCAACGATTGGAATGATATGCCTAGAATTTGCATCGCACTTTAAAAGACCGATATGTGTGCAATGTATAGCCGACGATAAGCCATGGTTCCACGACATCAAACGTTTCCTTCAAACACGAGAGTACCCACTCGGGGCATCGTACAAGGATAAGAAAACTCTAAGGAGGCTTTCTAGGAATTTCTTCCTCAATGAAGATGTTCTATACAAAAGAAACTTCGACATGGTTCCGCCCCGTCATAGAAGCGACACAATCATCCATGAAGTGCATGAAGGGTCCTTCGAACCCATTCAAACGGGCATGCAATGTCTAGAAAAATCTTGAGAGCGGATACTATTGATAACGATGGAATCATTGTCAGAACACGCAAAGATGTCACAAGTGCCGATCTACGCAGATAAGATCCATGTGCCGACTTACTCAACGCTCTCTCTCTCCGTGGCCTTTCTCCATGGGGCATCGACATGATTGGGATGATTGAACCAAAGCGTCCAACGGACATCGCTTCATTCTAGTGGCTATTGATTACTTCACCAAATGGGTCAAGCAAGATCTTACGCCAACGCCACAAGACAAGTGGTTGTGAGGTTCATCAAGAACAACCTCATTTGCCGATATGGAATTCCAAGCAAGATCATTACCGACAATGGATCTAACTTGAACAACAAATGATGAAAGAACTGTGTGAGGAATTCAAGATCGAGCATCATAACTCCTCCTTACCGCCAAAGATGAACGACGGTTGAAGTTGCCAACAAGAACATCAAAAGATCATCCGTAAAATGGTCATCACTTACAAAGACCGGCACGAAATGTCGCCATTTGCTCTACATGGGTATCGCCTCAAGACGCACTTCAACAGGGCAACTCCTTTTCTCTAGTATACGGCATGGAAGCAGGTTCCCCGTAGGTTGAGATCCCATCAATGAGAGTTCTCATGGAAACTAAGCTATCCGAGGCCGAATGGTGTCAAAGCATACATGACCAATTGAACTTAATTGAAGAAAAGCACCGACCGCCTGTGTCACGACAACTTTATCAAAGAAGAATGAAGAAAGCTTTCGACAAAAGGTCCGACTCGTGAATTCGAGAAGGCGACTGCTTAAAAAGATTCTGTCTTTTCAAATGATTCTAGGGGCAAATGGACTCCTAATTACGAAGGCCCATACATCGTCAAGAGAAGCTTATCCGGTGCAATGACTCACAACCATGGACGGCGATGAACTCCTCAGATCCCGTGAATGCCGACGCAGTCAAAAATATTTGTCTAAAACAAAAGAATGGTAAGTCGAAACCCGAAAAGGGCGGCTTAGGCAAAAATGAGCGTCTCGGTGGATTGAAAACCTGAAAAGGCGATCCAGGCAAAAATTAGAGACAATAAACAGAAATTATCCTGATAGATCGAAAACCTGAAAAGGCGATCTAGGCAAAAACAAGGATACAAAATGACAAAGTAACTGCAGTCAGTCTGTATTTTGTCCATATGAAGAATTTTCCATCAACGGATCTTCAATCAACTCTTCTGAAGCAACAAGCACATTTGGAATTCAAAGTTGTTAGGATAGTAGTGGTTATTTGCTTTCAATGTAGCCTTTCCCAATAAATTATCATTTCCAACTTTTGTAAATAGCTCATGGAATCACGCATTTGGCTGATTACCATTCTATCAATAAACTTGAGCTTTGTGCCGTTTGTTTGCGATTCCTACTTTATTCTCGCTTTGCAAAATAACGCTTTTATTATGAAAATCACTTTTGAAACTAAATGTTTTAAATGAATTTTACTTCAAAATTTTGAAACAAAAGCAAAATTCTCCTTTGAAACTATGAACACGTAAATAATTCAACCGCTTTCTCCAAGAGTGTTTCGATCCCTCAAGGAGTCGCCAACTCACATGTAGTTTTCTCCTCATCGAAATCATCAAAGGACGGTATTCTTATCCAAAAGAACTCGATCGTTGCCAATAAAATACCTCTCTGAAAGTGTAAAACATGCAACTCAATTCTTCATTGTGAATATCTGCACCATTGCGCAATTTTCACCAAGTATTTGTTCGAACGCGACGCGTCCTTTTCCCAAATATCCCTTTAGTGTCTTTGTCAAGTATTGTTAGCATGCATATAACATTCATGACATTCATACATAATAGCATCATTCATTGCATTTTTTGCATTTCTCAAAATGTTTGCTTCACTGGTATAAATCATGCCTACTCATACGAGTACAAGTCTGTTCCCAGTAGAATATCTCCAAACAGAAAAGATACTTTTTTCTTTTTTCCCCAACGGAGTATTCCCAAACAAAAAGGATATGTCTTCCTTTTTCCCCGGCAAAGTCCCCAAACAGAGAAATGCATTTTCTTCTCTCTATCATATTCTCCAGCTGAGATTATCCCTCGTTGGGAACAATGTCTTGATTAACTTCTTTCTTTCCAGTTCATTCCTGGATAGAACACTGTCTGTTATTCACAAAGCTGAATACGCAACAACTCATTTCTCAAGATTTACCTTGTTATAGTTATCACTTCACTGATAATTGGTAATATCTTCAAAACCCATTACCATATTATATCACAAGGCTGATAATTGGTAATATCATTTCCATTTACCTTAAACATTGTCACAAAGTCGATGTATAATCTTTTGTTTCCCAAAACAAAACAGATATTCACATTCTTCAGAATCATTCTTTCCCAATGAGACATATTGCTTTGTTTCCCAACAGATAGGATTCTCTTTTTCAAACAGATCGAGTCATCCTCATAAATTTCTTCACCGTGTCATTTCTTTGATATCCTTTAGGGTAAACCTTTTAATCATTTTGCATCATCCGCATCTTTTGGTATCTTAGGTCCAAATTTTACAGATTTCGATATTTGTCTCTTTACACCTATCAAAACGAAGATATTCATCTTCATCTTTCAGGTTAAAGAAACTTAAATAGGGTATCTGTTATACCCCAAATTTTGACCTAATATACCACCTTACATTTGCATCATTGCACAACCAATCCTGTGCAAAGATTAATCGGTATAGCACTCATGTGTCAAAATTAGGTTTCAATGATTTTCATCCGATTCAAGAGCTAACCAATTAGGGTTTGAGATTTTCTCACCCATTTGATCTATCTTGATCAAATCATCGCCTTCAATCCTCGATATCCATTTCTCTCACGATCAATCGAGGATCGACCAATTAGTGGTTTTGGCTCTAGCATAGGCATTCTCTCGATTTTTGAGCAAGAATGACTTTTTGGATAGAGATTGGTCATTATATCTTAGATACAACATCTTGACCTAATTTCTGGATTCAAAACATCACAGAGGTTCACAGAATTCATCAGTCAATTTCAGAAACGTCTGATAAAATTTCATTTGCACAGAAAAGTCAAACTTTGACTTTTGGTCAAATTTTTCAAAACAAAACTTTTTCCATCATCAAAATACTTCAAATGATCCATCATGATCATAAAAAATCAAAGAATTTGGAAAAGTCAACAAAAAGTCAAAAGTTTTCATACTTAGAAATTTTTCAAGCCATTTTTTCACCTAGTTCCAATTTGAATTAGAAAAAACTCAAAACATGAAAGTTGTAGCTTGTAGAAAGATCTTTCCAAAATGTCCAAGAACTCTCAAATCCATGCAGGCTAGCTATGTCTTTGAAATTGAAACATAAGGCTCCATGAAACTTGATTTTTCAAAATTCAAACATCAAATTATAGGTCATTTTGTGTTTTTCTCATTTAGACCACTTGCCACCTTGCCAAATTGAGTCATCAAACTGATAAACATCAGTGAGAAGTGATAATTGAAAGATTGGATTGTTGATAATTTCACACATGGTGAAAAAGGAACCTTCCTTGCTTTACAAAAGACTTTCTTGCCCTTAAGCTTTTTGAATATCCAAATGTCATGTCCTTCTTGCCTAACATTTCGCACTCTTGCCTATAAAAGGATGACCATTTCAAGAGAAATCCACACCAAAGCTTCACAAAACATGCTTTCCTTCCACTTTCTCCAAATTCAAGAATCATTGTTTAAATTGTGAAAACTTACATTTTTGAAAATCATGAGAAACTTTAATATATTGGTGTCTAACATGTTCTAATACTAACATGTAATCTATTTGAAACTTAAAATCAACCCAAGCTAAGCTAAAAATTTTTATCTTTCATGCTCCAAAGCTTGCAAACCGCCATAATGGATTTTGAGTTTGTGAGTAACTTGAGTTCTAATCCTTTGAACACCATCACCATACCTCATGTACATGATCCGTATCAAGAACTACTAACCAGAATAAATTAACCCAAAATCAAGCTTCATTTTTATCCTGCAGTGTGGACTTGGTTGGAAATTTCGTATTTCGTAGCAAGTAAGATCATACATCATCCCAGAGGTCGGGTGCTTAATCAATCGCCAAACAAAGAATCGGAAACACGTTAGCATCGATTTCGATCTTCACTTTTCCGTGTATGAACACTAGTTTGGTTCTCATAATTTTGAATCTTTGACAAAAGCTCTTGGCCATTCTTTTTCTCACTAATAATAACGACCATTAGCCCTCAATAAAATCAAAGAATCATAAAACCTTCATCATTTAATTTGAGTTTTTCAGTTTAGGGTTCTTCAAACCAAAATCACGTTAGGCTTAAAATAAATGAAATTAACATATGCCATCATGTTCGTGATGAAAACCCACCAAGTTTGGTTTTTATTTCATTCAATTTGGTTGAGAAACAAGGATTATAGCATGAGTTGAAGAACTGAATCAAACCATGAAGAACATGACACGGCTGTTCTTGATTTTTAAATATTTGAATTTTCCAATGCTTTACCAACACGTGTTCCTGTCCACTAACACTCGGCTTGGCTCAGCTTGGTTGCTTGCTTGCTCTTAAGGCTCGTGACACGCTCCCACCTCAAGGTCATGGGTTCAAAACCCAGCAAGACCAAATTTTTTACAAACTTGTCATATTTTTATCAAACTTCAACAATTTTTTTAACCAATCAAAACTTCTCATTTTGAGATGATTTTTTGCACACTTATCATTTAATATATATATTTTATGATTATGTCAAAAATCCAAAATATTTTCATCCGATTAATTTTTAATCGAGCCGAAAACGACGTTCTGAACACTTTTCAAACCTCCTTAAAAGGTGAATTTGTCAAGTTTTCGACTTCCGATTTTTTTCAAAACTTCTCATAAATGAACCTAACATTTTCAAAATATTTTCAAATCATTTTTCAAAACATTTCATCAAAACTTGCATCTTTTACCATGATTAATCCGATTTAAAACGATAAAACAAATTGTTCTTTCGAATTTTCGATCGATCATGGGCCTTTATGGTGTAAGTCCCAATCCTTTATGTACATACTTAGTTTTACTTGTACATACTCAAATTATCATTGTTAATATTCAAACGTAAACAAATTTCTTTCGTTTGTTTTTGTTCGTTTGTCTATACGCCGAATCCATTGGCTCTGAAAGAAGCATTCTCCTGAGTATAATTTCTTTCCGACCAATGGGCCTCCATCATGGTGTACGTCCCATAACATTCTTTTATGTACATAATATTTCTTTGTACATATCAACTTTTGTCAAACGTTTTTAAACAAACCTTTTATCCGTACATAACACGTATACTTTTTTCAAAACTTTTCATCTCGATATAACATGATATTTTTCAAACCTTTATCCGTACATAACACATATACTTTTTCAAAACTTTTTATCTGTACATAACATAGATACTTTTTCCAAAACCTTTATCTATACATAATATGATATCATTCTTTGAAAATACTTTTACGATAAACTTTGATCAATCATTTCGCTTCATATGTACATTTTACATCGAATACCATTGGTATTGAAAGGAGCATTATTCTGTGAAATGCTTTCAAATCAACGGGCCTCCCTTACGTGTAAGTCCCAACCTCCTATGTACATCCATATTTCTCTCGACATAAAAACTCTTCGTACATATTCATTTCTTGTACATACGCTCAAACTTGAATAATCGTTACTGCTTTAAACGCTCGTTCACAAACACTTGTTTATATTTCATAAACGTCAGAATAAACATCATGCATTGTTTATATTTCCTTCATAAACTCCTGTGAATACATATCACACACACACACACTGCTTATACAATCGCCTAATAATAACATAACAATTAGACTAATCAATAGGTTTCCTGTAGTTTAGCCTCCGCTGGGCTTTATACAAGACAACTCATCCTCAAAGATGGGTCACTTGGCTTCATAAGATATTTTTATCTCTAATGCATTCAGCCTTCTTAGACTTTGTACAAAGAAACTCTCCCACGAGAGTTAGCCTCCGCTTAGGCTTCAGATAAGACAACGCCTGCTGAGTCACTTTCTTGGGCTTGCTCAAAAGAACTCCTCATTGAGTTTAGCCTTCGGGCATCATACAATGAAAGAGATAGGAAATCTCTTAACAGCCTCCCATTGGGCTTCCAATACAAAGAATCACCCGCTAAGATAGAACCCCGAAAGGATGGTTTCTATGAAATCACTTTCAAATTCCCCAGAGTAAAATTTCCTTGAAATTGCTCTTATTCGTAAAAGGATGGTTTCTCGTGAAATCCCTTCAAGCCAAGACAGCCATACCCTATAGCTTCCTCGAGCTTCATACAAGGACCCTCGATGACTCTCGATGACCCGAATGCCTCCTCGCTAATAATACAAGGACCCATGGGTTCTTAAAAGCATCCCTTTAATCCAATCAATTTCTCCTTGAGATTTAGACATCTATCATCTCTATGGAAGAAGTATCTCATCTATTACATCACATACAGTCAAAAAATTTTTCAAAACCTTTCAAACTTTTTCAAACTCTTTTCAAACAAAAACATCTCTTAATTGTAAGTGGTAACGCTTGTACACTCAAGCAAACACCCAATACTTATAGTTAAAAGATTCAATCATCTTTTTCAAACATCTTTCTTAAACATGTAAGTGGTAACGCTTGTACACTCAAGCAAAACACCTAATACTTACGACGAAAGATTTTAATCAATCAAACTTTTTTTCAAAAAAATGTATGTGATGAAATAGATTAGATACATTTTCATTAAGATGACATTTGTCTGTTCTCTTACTAACATCCCTGTTTCACTAGCATAGGGAACACGATTTTCCCGACTTTCTCAACATCCTTTTGAGAATACGTAGGCACAAGGTCTCATCCTTGCCGAGCAAATTTCTATCTCCCTGCACCAAACAAACCATAGAACCTGTAGATCCGAGCTACAAATGCTCGATTCCACTAAGGATATGTATGCAGATCCATGTATCTTTAAGCACAATAATAACAAAACCTAGAATCCTACATAATCATCGCTTTCTTAAAATCCCAAAGGAGAAACTTTCCCAATCATAGAAATAACAATTAAAAACACACAACATATCAAACATATTCATATATAAAGTCAGATAACTACATATATTTAGGTGCTCCATCTATTCCCTTTATATACAACCCCTTACTCAGATCCCCCAATGCGTTATGTCTAGTTTGCGCTAGTCGTTACGCATACAAATATCTATTGAGGGTATTTTAGCTTTCCCCTTTTTCATAATCATTAAATCATCTTTCTTGTGTTGAAAATAATAAAGCTTGATGCTCATGGATCTTTATAAACAAATCAAAAGATTTAAATTGTTATACTCGTAAGATCCGAACTCACGTTCGCATCCTCAGGCGCGTCACCTTTTAACGCGAACAAGATGCTTTCTACAAGCAGTACCAGTACAATGCTGAATTAGCACCCACTCGCATGCAATTACAGAGCATGTCTATGGGTCGTGACGAGAAGTTCAAAGAATATGCTCAGAAATGGACGGATTTAGCAGGTAGAGTTCAACCACCCTTGTCCAATAGGGAGTTGGTTGATATGTTTATGGGAACATTGACAGGCCCATTCTTCAATCATCTGAATGAAAACTCTTCAGCCGGATTCACCGAGCTAATATTGACAGGAGAACGTATCAAAGCTGGAATCAAGAGCGGAAAGATTCAGGTAGAGTTATCCCCGAATGCTGCGAAGAGATCTTTTGGTGGTAAGAAAGAAGCCAATGTTGTGTATGGTCAGAAAGGTTGTGTCAAAACTCATCGTGCTCAATCTGTAGGGGCAGTTGCGATATCCAATCCTACACCAGCACAACCCCAGCGAGATAATGCGCGTAACCAGAACGCACCACGAAGATAGTTTACGAAGATCAACAGGCCATTGTCACAAGCTTTGCAACACATGTTGAAAGCAGAGCTGATTACTTTGAGGGATCCTCATCAACACATCAATACTTCCTCTCCAAAATACAATCCTAATGCAAAGTGTGCATAATACTCCAACAGCCCAGGGAACGACACCGAAAACTGTTGGACTCTGAAGAACAAGATCTAAGACATGATTGAAGCTAAAGAGATCGAGTTTGACCATCCTGTCGAAACCCCAAATATGATCAACGCACCAATGCCTAACCACGACAAGAATTCCAATGCTATTGACAAGAACTCTTATGTTTATGATGTGAACAACCTGACTATTCCTCTGATGACTGTTAAGAAAAATCTGCTGCTGTAATACAGTGGGAGAACTGACTTTGAGATTTGTTTTTCTTTTTATCGCAAATGTTGCGGATAGCAAGAGTCGCCATCGACTTTTATTTTATCCAATTAAGGGATGGTGAAAAGAACAGAAAAGACCTTCGTTAGATTCTGAGTAAGGGAGAAGGTTATGAAAAGGGAAGGTATTAACACCCCTTTCCATCCGTAGTTATCTATGGGCTCTTAGTTTCTTTTAGCTCATCTTTAAAAATTGCTTTCTGTGTGTGTCTCTGACAAAAATGTTTTGAAAAGGCATTTCGCTTTGACTTTGTAATGATTCACGTTGGAATGTATACAAAGTATTCAGAAATGTTTTGTTTTGAAAAGAGTTTGAACTTTGACAAAAGTGTGAGGTGTGAAAAGTATTTTGATTGAGCAAGCAACTAAAAGTCTTATTACCTACTCAGAATGGTCGTTTTTGTGTTGTTTTACGTTCCTTTAGAATAGTGCTACCCATACCATTAGTTGGTATGTAACCCTATTCGTTGGATGTAGAAGGGACATTCGAAGGGACATCGGATGGTCATAGAAGGAAACTTGTAGGAGTATCCTAGCACATTCGAAGGGACAATCATCACTTTTCGTAGGCAACAATCGAGGGACGAGATCATGTTTTCGTAGGCCACGTTGAGGGACTCATGATCTTTGATTCGAAGGGACTATGATGATATGTTTGTAGGCAACGGTGCTTGGATACCTCTACGTTCGAGGGACTTGACCATTTATTCGAAAGGCAACGAGAGAGAATTACCCTAAGGGGTGCATGTGTGAAAAGAGTGTGTTAAATTCAGATATGTTATCTTGGAATTAGAAGTGATCTACGTTCATTTTTATCTTGCCATACACGCCTAATTACTAGCAGTTTATAGGGTGCACAAAGTAAATTGCGGAAAGTAAAGTGCGGAAAAGTAAATGTCCTACGCTATTACATGGCTTTGGGGCGCTATAATATAGGAGTGGAAAGTAAAGGCGTAAATGTAAATCTACGCTATTACATGAAAAACTTATACCTATACATCCTTTTCTAGAATTGTAAATGCATAATAAATAGATAATCATAATAAGAAGAAAATGTTAGCAAAATGTTTTGGAAATTAGTAGAAAAAAGGTTTTTAGGTTAGTAATGATAATTAGATAACAGAATAATTTTTTGGGAATTTTCTGGATTGGTTTTGATGAAGAAATATAATTAAAAGTCAATTTAATGGTCAATTAACAATTAATAAAAATATGCATGCAAAAATATTAATTTTAATGTAAAAAATTAAATAAACATTTTTCTGATTAAAATGCAAAAAGAAAATGTTTTTTGGTTATTTTTAAAAGCATGAGAAAATTGTTTGAAAAGAATTAAATTATAAAAGAAAATATTAAGAAAATAAGAAAAAGGAGTTAGTTTGGAAAAGTGGTCAAAATATGTTACAAAGCCAAGGATCGAACCCCTGACCTTCTTTTCACGTGCACGCGCCTTTGCCTCTGAGCCAACCTACGTTTGGTGTTAGTTAAATGAAACAAAAAGAATATAAACGAAACTGATTTCTGAAAACCCAAAACACGCGCGAAGATCTTCATCTTCTTCGTTTGAATTTTTGAACCTATAGCGACGACCTTGTTCGTCGCTAAAGCCCCTGCAAAATCTCAAAATCACATACAAGCAATATAAATTCATTATGAGTACATGGTTCGACTGGGAATTTCGTTCTGAACACGATGGCGGTCTTAGTTTTGTCCAATTTTTCCTAGAATGCAAAGCCCTAAAACGGAGCTATGAACCCTAGCCATGGCAGATTTCGATTCCTGTACTCAAAACACAATTAACCAATGCAGAAAGCTTCGAAACTCCATTCTAAACACAAACAAAACATCAAAACATGTTAAATATGCAGGAATTATCAAAATCGATTTTGAAAGTTTAAGAGCAAACCAAAATCGTGTTTGTGTGATTCTGCACGTTTGGTAGGCTTGTGAGTATATGGATCGATTCAAGGGACCTCCAGGAATGCAATGGAATGCTTAGAATCAATTGAAACAACCTGAAACTAGGGCTGCCAATAGCCTGCAATACACGGTTTTTTTGAGTTTTGTTAGGGTTCTTAAAGGCAGAAATTTTGTCCTTTGTTCATGTAATAACATCATGTATATATAGTGGATTGATTTAGGTCAAGAATTTTGAGGAAATAATGTACCAATCAATGAGAAAATATTTGATTTGGTATAAAACCAAATATTGCCTTTTTGATCAAATTTCAATCAATTCTCTTGCCAATCAATGCCAATTTCAAATTTGCCAGCTTGTGTGGATTGCTTGAACCTCAAGAATGAGAGAAAAATCCAATTTGCATTTAATTTTGATTTTCTACCTTTTATTTTACTTTAATTGGTTTTTAAATGATTAAAATCCAAATAAATAGAAAATAAAAGATAAAATTCGTGGCCTTGGGCTTGGAGGTTCCAAATCAGCTGAGGAACAAGTTTGAACCAAGAAAAGTTAGGCCCATTTGCAAATTTTTGGATTTTGTCAAGTATTTCTCTTTGTGCACCACTTTAAAAATGCCCAACTTGTGCAAGGTGTATCTTGCTCAATTTTTAACATTTTTGGGTGTTCTTGGACTTTTTAGAAAGCTCTAAATGTCCTCTATACAACCTTTTTAGTTTCATCTCAATTGAAGTTTCCATACTCAATAACACTTCTTTACAAAAAGTTGACTTTTAAAAGGACCTGTAATGTTTTGATCCATATCTTCCAAATGAAGCATTTTCTGACCAAGCTTGTGAGACATGAAGTTGTAGAGAATTGAATTCTCCTAAAAATGAGAGGTGGTGGAAAAATTTCTGATAAAGCATGAGAAAGTTATGCCTGATCAAAGTTCTGTTGACTTTTGTCTGAGAAAGCCCAATTTAGAAACTTTGACTTTTGATCAATTCTTGAGTTTTCTTGATGAATCATGATCAACCCTTGATCAAATGATGAATATTAATTCAAAATATGGATGTTGGCCAAAACTTATGAAGTTTGACTGTATGTTGACCATAGTTGACTTTTTGTCCAATACAACTGATTTTCAACCATCTGTGCAATTGTTTGAGGAAACTTGACTTGTAAGGCTTGAAACTTGACATGGAGATTCTTTGAAGCATATGATGAGGCATGATGACCATTGGAAATTTTGGAGGCTCATCTGGACTTGAGGATAGCCAAACCCTAGTTTGGGTTGATTGCTTAGGAGAGGGTTTGTCTGGTCAACCCTTGTGAAATCCTTGAGTATGGATATGTGAAATGTCTTGAGAGGTAGGAGGGAAAATTTTGAGGTATGAAAGTTGCCCCTGTTCAATCTTCTTGTACTGGAAGGGTTAGATTGGCATGCTTGCCTTTCGTGACCTAGAGGTAGAAGATGATTAAACACTCGAGTACACATGAAAATTTGCACTCGCTGTTGATTGATGATGCATGGGAATGGGCTTACAGATGCCACTTGGAGATGCTGGAGACTTCACTGGGGAATGAGTCGTACGTTAGACTCAAGAGCGTCACCTGAATAGGAGAATCGTCGGAGATGGGCTTAAGATGCCATCCGGAGAGACTGATGTTGGGGAACGAGCCGTACGCTAGGCTCTATAGATATTCCTGAAGGTAGAAGGGAGCACGGGGATGGGATTAAGATGCCATCCGGAGAGAGTCATACGCTAGACTTCGCGCTCGTCTTTGAATGAAGTTATTGGTTTGTATTGGTTTTTAACCAAATATGCAGCATTCTGAAAGTGGAGAGAGGTCGACAAGTAGTCGGAGATGGACTTAAGATGCCATCCAGGGAAACTGTGTCGTACGCCAGACTATGTAGTTGCTGTTGATAATAGAAGAGAGTCAGAATAAATCTTCGTCTTGATTACTCTGAGGAGATAATAGATGGCAGAATATGGATAGCTTCCCTGTCGTGTTTCGGGTGTCGATCCAATGCCTATTGTCGGAGGATAACTTGGGTGGTCGTTCAGATAGGGTTTCCCGTCTTGCTTCGGGTATTAATCCTGGACCTGTTGTCGGAGGACAACTTGGGTGGTCGTTCAGATAGGGTTTCCTGTCTTGCTTCGGGTATTAATCTTGGACCTGTTGTCGGAGGACAACTTGGGTGGTCGTTCAGATAGGGTTTCCCGTCTTGCTTCGGGTATTAATCCTGGACCTTCCATTTGGAGAAGATTCGTATGGCCTTTCGGATAGGGTTTCCTTCTGCTCGTGTATTAATCCTTGACCTTTCGTTTAGAAGTAATTTTTACATGTTGGGGAAAAACAAAAGAAACTTTGACAAGATATAGTTAGTTTCATGCAGATTATGATGCATGACAATGTGTATGAATGATATATGCACATGTTATGACTTTTATGAATAATGTATGAATGATAGATGTTGTGGTATTTCAAAACATATCCATCTTGAAGAAGATGTGAATGTCCTGTTGGAGATTTCGAACTTCTGCTTGGAGATGAAATTAATGAAAACCCTGCTTTGAAGGAGAAGGAAAATGTCTTTGATTCCTCCGATGCACTATTTGACCAAGTTTCGAGCCTAAATATCAATGCTGCTGGGAATAGTAGAAACTGAGAGATACTCCACTGGGGATCTTGTGCGTAGACCCCGTTGAGGATAGTAGAAACTGGGAGACACTCCGCTGGGGATCTCGTGCGTAGATCTTGCCGGGAAGTATATGATCGTTGCTGGGAGACGGGGCTTGAAGGATCTGGAGCTTGTTGAAACCTCCGGCTGGGGAATAAGAGATGTAGGTTTCCTTCGATGCACTATCTGACCAGGTCTCGAGTCTGGATATTGCTGCTGCCGAGGGAAATGATAATCGTTGAGAGATATTCTATTGGGATAAATATCTCGCTGAGATGAACTCTATCGCTGAGACCCGACGTAATAAGGTTAAGCAGTTGGAATCATCGTCAGTGGACTAACGTGATGAAGCTCGAGTGTTGGAACACCCGGAGGGAAATTTGCACTTTGCCGTAGAAGGTTTGTAGTGAGCGATACTCGTGGGGATTGTACTCGCAGGGAACGACAGGACTTTCGTCGCCATCTCAATTCCTTAGAACTCCGTAGTAGTTACTTTGTATGTTCGCTTCGCATGTTTGTAAATGATATTTATTGTCAAATGCATATAATCATTCAAAGCAATCATTGACTTTATGCAAGAACAATAGCTTAACATTGTAAAAGAAAGAACTTGTATTAATTTGAAAGGTGGCGATGTGCCAAGCAAGCTTGTATACAAAGAAAGTAAAAGCTATGTGGAAACAATCTCGCCGAGTTTCAACTATGCTAGTGCTCATATATTTCGATTATCTCATCTCCTTGTTGTCAGTAGAAAGTGAGTGGATTGATTTTCGCCATTTGAATCTTGAATGCTGATAGTATTAGTTTGTAGGTAGGTGATCTGGACGAGGCATAGTCGTACGCTTAAATCCCTAACTTTGCCTAGACCGCCTCTTTCGGTTTTCAGCCCACCGATACCTTTTGCCCAAGCCGCCTTTGTGTTTTCGACTTGCCGGGTGTACATTTTTTTTGTATATCCTTAACTTTTTCTCGAACCTCTTTAGTTTGCCAGGATGCCCTTAATTTTTCCTAGGTCAGCCGACCTAGCGGGTCTCGCTCATGCGTAGTATTTTTGACTATGTCCGTGTTCGCTGTGGTGTGGAAGTCTTCGCCATCCATGGTGCTAAGTATCATAGCTCACGAAAAATACTGCTTTGACTACAAACGGTCCCTAGATGGGAGTCCATTTGCCCCGGATCACCTTGTGGAAGGATGATGCTTGACTACTAGATCACCGACTGCACTTGTGTTTGACCTTCTGTTGAATGCTCTGATCATTCGCTCGGTAAATTTGTCCATGGCGATGGATGCGAGTCGCTTTCGTCAATCAAGTTGATCCGATCGAGGCAAGTTTGGATCCATTCGCTCGCTTAATTTCAAGGCCCGAGGACTCGTCGAGGGTATCTGAACCTTGATTGGTAGGACCGCTTCCATACTATATATGAGAGAGAAGGGAGTTGCCCCTATGGATGTTCGTGCTGTAGTGCGGTAACCATGAAGAGCAAATAGCAACATCTTATGCCAATCCTTGTAAGTCACTGTCATCTTCTGTATGATCTTCTTGATATTCTTGTTGGCGGCTTCCACTGCGCCATTCATCTTAGGTCGATATTGAGAAGAGTTGTGTTGCGTGATCTTGAACTATGTGCAGAGTTCGCCAATCATTTTGTTGTTGAGGTTGGTACCGTTATCTGTGATAATCCTTTCGGGGATGCCATACCGACAGATAAGATTATGCTTGATGAATCGAGCCACAACATTCTTGGTAACAGATGCGAACGAGGCTGCTTCTACCCACTTGGTAAAGTAACCAATTGCCACAAGGATGAAACGATGTCCGCTCGAAGCGGGCTTGATTTCTCCAATCATGTGAATTCCATTTGCGTAAGGCCGTGAGCGGTCGAACATTCAGCAAGATTGGAGGTACGGCACTTTGTCTCGTGATATCTAGCATTTGTGACAAGACCGAGCATAGCGGTGACAATCGCCTTCCTGGTGGACCAATAGTAACCTCGTTCTCAAATCTTTTAGCCATTGTATGTCCACCGGAGTGGTACCAAATGCGCCTCGTAACTCTTCCATGATACGCTCACCGCTTTCGGTCTACATAGGAGTAAGCACAAGTCGTGATTGCGCTTGTATAAGATGTCGTTGTCGAGAAAGAACTTGGATGCAAATCTTCTCAAAACTTCTTGTTGATGATGCTCTCGGATATTCCCGAGTCTCAAGATACCTCTTCACTTCAGAACCAAGGTTTCTTCTATATCAAGTTCATAACAATATGCCGGTTTGTCAAACTTCTCGATGATGATTTGGGAGCCTCGTTGTCCCATCCTGACTTTGGACATAGATGACATAGTAGCTAAAAGGCCCGCCAACTACCTCTTCTCGTGGAATATGATCGAAAGTGATTTCTTCAAGTAAGGGATCAAACTTAGAACATGCCGCCGATATGGAATGAGATTCGGATGCTTCGTATCCCACTCGCTTTAATCCGACCGATCACTAAAGCCGAGTCTCCATACACTTGCAAGAATTTAATTCTAAGTCAATAGCAGCTTTAATACCCATGATGCACGCCAGATTCGCCATGTTGTTAGTGCAACAAACATAATCCGGATAAAAGGCGACGTCCATTGTAGGAGACGAATGATAGCGCCAATGCCATTTCTGGCAAGCGTTTGAGGCTCCATCAAAGACCATGGTCCATCGATTCTTGTTCAGTGTCCTTCGTTCGCCCGTTCTTCGCTAATCAAGAATTAGTAAAACATCTTCGCTCGAAATTAATCGCAGAGATCGATAGTCATCTACGACTTGATGAGCAAGTGATCGATTACTACACTTCCTTTGATCGCTCGAGAGGTATATGATGTCGATTCGTCAAGATCATTTGCCATCTTGCTATTCTTCCGAAAGAGTGGTTTCTCAAATATGTATCTTATCGGATCCATCTTGAGATCATCAAGGTAGTGTGAGTCAACATATAATCGTCTTAGTCGGCGAGCAGCCCAAGTTAAAGTAATCGCAAGTTTTCTCGAGCCGTGAGTATCTTGTTTCACCGTAAACTTTTTTAAGGTAGTATATTGTATACTCTTTTCGACTGACTCGCCATGTTGCCCCAACACACACCCATTGAATTCTCTAACACCGCCAAGTACATGATAAGAGGTCTTCTGCGGGTGGCATCGTGGATGAGGATTTTTAGGTACCCCTTGATTTTTTCAAAAGCGATCTCGCAATCTTCGTTCCATTCCACTACTTGATCTTTCTTCAGTAACTTGAAGATTGGCTCACAAGTAGCAGTTATATGTGCAATGAATCTGGCAATGTAGTTCAATCGTCCCAAGAAACCTCTGATTTCTTTCTCGGTGCGGGGTACTGGCATTTCTTGGATAGCTTTAACCTTGGCGGGGTCAACCTCAATACCTTTACCACTGACAACAAACCCTAGGAGTTTACCGGATCTGACTCCAAAGGTGCACTTGTTGGGATTAAGCCTCAGTCTGTACTTCTTCAATCTATCAAACAGTTTCCGTAAATGATCGAGATGTTCTTCTTCATCCTGTGATCGAGCTATTATGTCGTCGATGTAGACCTCTATCTCCTAATGAATCATGTCATTAAATAATGCCACCATGGCACGTTGATAAGTGGCGCTCATTCTTTAGTCCGAACGACATGACCTTGTAATGTAAGTGCCCCACCGTAACGAAAGTAGTCTTCCATGTCTTCGTGAGCCATTTTGATCCGATTGTAACCGGAGAAACCATCCATGAAGGAGAAGACCTTATGCGAGGTGTTGTCGACCGTAACATCAATACAGGCAAAGGGAAATCGTCTTTCGGACTCGCTCTGTTCAAATCTCTCATCCACACATTCGTATTTTACCATCCTTCTTAGGTACGGGTACCACGCTTGCAACCCACATGGGTAAGAAGTAACAGCTAAGAAACCGCATTGAACCGCTTCATAAGCTTTGATTTTCTCCGACATCTCGTGATGCATGCGATTTAACCTTCTGTTTCATTGTGGAGAAAACCTTCTTTGTGCTAAATGTGTACCACAATGTCAATGTCTAGACCGCATGTCTTCATACGACCAAGCAAAACCTCGATATAGTCTTGTAGCATCCGAACCAATCTCTTGACACTATTCTCAAGACCGCCCTATCTTGATCTCTTTTCTGCCTTCATTAGTACCTAGATTCACAACCTCAACTGGCTCTTCGTGTGGTCAGATAACTCGCTTCTTCTTGCCGCATACCGGTTCTCCGGCATCACAATCTTCCTCACCTTCGCCTTCGGCTTGGTAGATCGGATTATTGAAGTCATATTTAGTAATAGATAGTCGTTATCAACGAGATTCGAGAATCAAAGTGTATCACGTGGGTGTGTAAGAACACATAGCTTTTGAAGGTGGTAAAGCAAAAGAAAGAAAGATTAAAATGCAAAAGTCCAATGATTTTATTGAATGAAAATATGCAAATGACAGATAATAACCCTCACAAACGAACCATGATGCCCCGGGCAAGGCACTAGGCTTTAAATTTTATTGTTCAAAGCGTAAAAAAAACGAAAAGCATAACAAAAAACAAAATCAATTACTCCTGTCTAAAGGAGATTGGTACGACGTCTTCGGTCTTCCAATTGCTGAGCCCGTTGTCGGGAGTTGGCAAGATCCACTCGCTGATGTCGAAGTCGTTGTCGCTGTCTTCTATGGCATGGACCCCATTCTGGCTGATGCGGAAAGGAAGTTGGCCGGCACGTTTGCGACGCATCATCTTCTGACCTTTGGTGGTGAAGCCTAAACCAGTCTTGTCAGATTTGAAAGGAAGGTCAGGGAGCTGACCCCAAATAGTACTACCTCCTTCTTCAACTGCAGCTTGAGCATCTTTCAGCGAGGCCATCCTAGGCAGAACTTGTGTAACTTCAGGAGTAATAGGAGAGTCACCAGGCATGACTCTTGGAACTGTTTCGAAGGCTTAACAGGGAGTTTCGAAGAATTCACCTTCCATTTCGAGGTATCGGAATGATTGCAGATGGCTTACCATGTATTCCTCCTCACCGCATACTGTAACAACTTTCCCTTTCGGGTACTTCATGATGCAAGGTGAGGTAATCAGGCCTCGCCCATGTATCCAAGGGCGCCAAGTAGGTAAGAGTAAGATGGACGGATGTCCATGACAAAGAAAGTGGAGTCGAAAGTCTGGGAACCGACTTTAACTGGAAGGATGAGCTCTCCAAGTATTGTTCGTTTAGAACCATCAAAAGCTCTCACAATTATGTCGCTGGGCTTCAAGACCAATCTTTCAACATCAAGTCGGTCAAAAGCACTCTTCGCAGATATTCGAGCGTAACCGTATTCACCAAAACATGAGATATTGTAATGCCCTTGCATTCAATGGTAGATCCGCAAGGCTTTATTGTGTTTCTTTCGTAGAGTTAAATCAGATCAAAGAAGCCTAGACCGTTGTTGGCGCTAGGCTAGCAATACAAACTTCAAATTGATCAAGAGTAGTGTTCTTGCGGTATGAGCATTCTTCGAAACTTCACTAAGGCTTTAGCATGAGACTCAGAGCCAATAGCGCAGAGCCAAACGGAGATCTTGACTGAGTCCGTCCCAACTATTCCACAACATTGTAGTCACTCTTCTTGATAATCTTCAAAATTCCTCCATTTCTTGTTTGAGGTGTCTTCAAAGAACTTCCTTTGGTACTTTTATCCGAAAGGTGATGAGTTATCGGTTCTTTCCTCTAGCTTCGGAATTGGTTCGATAGCTGGATGCGAGCTGGAGTCGCGGTGTCTTTTGGAGGAGAGATCTCTAGAGAGAATACTCTTCCGGTTCTGGTCACCTTACTTGATCCGGTGATGTTGTCAATGTCAGGAATGGTAGCTTCAACTGTAAGGTCCTCAACGGTCAGAGGGTCTTGCTTGACGC
Source organism: Vicia sativa (assembly GCA_021764765.1). Taxonomy (NCBI): domain Eukaryota; kingdom Viridiplantae; phylum Streptophyta; class Magnoliopsida; order Fabales; family Fabaceae; genus Vicia; species Vicia sativa. The sequence continues at coordinate 130,672,338 of CM038794.1, forward strand.
CATGATAGTAAACCTCGGCTCCATAGTTCCACGGTATAGCTTTGTCAGAGGAATATGGAACTAGTCTGGGAGAAGTAATGATGAGAGGTGCCACTCTATGCACAGGATCAGCAAAGGAAATCCTTATTGGGTTAACATCACCATAGTCTTCTGGGAAATCGTCTCCCCATCCGGTTGCCTTTACATCTTCAATAGGAATCTTGTAGCTTTCAGGAACAGTATACTTCACCATGTGATCGAACTTTCCACTTGGCTTCCCCAAGGTATCCCATACTTCTGGTACAGTTTCGCTCACATCTTCCATCTTCAGATTCTTAGACATGTCTTCACACAGATTCTCCACAGGTGAAGGTTTCAGGAATAGCACTTCGCGGTTGTCCATCATGCATCAAGATTTTCTCAACTAAGCACAACCGCCGTGTAATGTGGGCACCACGGCAGTTCTCTGGGCATCCTGGATTGACACCGGCTTGCAGCAAGTTCTTCTTAACAGTCATCAGAGGAATAGTCAAGTCATCTATATTAAAAACATAAGAGTTCTTGTCAATAACATTGGAACTTTTGTCATGGTTAGGCATAGGTGCGTTGATCACATTCGGAGTCTCAACAGGAGGATCAAACTCAATCTCTTTAGCTTCAATCATATCTTGAATCTTGTTCTTCAGAGCCCAACAATCGTCAGTTATGTCCCTGGGCTGTTGGAGTGGTAAGCACACTTTGCATTAGGATTGTATCTCGGAGAGGAAGTGTTGATGTTTTGAGGAGGATCCCTCAAGGTAATCAGCTCTGCTTTTAACATGTGTTGCAATGCTTGCGACAAAGGCATGTTGATCTTTGTAAACTGTCTTCGTGGCGCGTTCTGGTTACGCGTGTTATCTTGTTGAGGTTGTGCTGATGTAGGATTGGAGATCACAACTGCCCCCACAGATTGAGCACCGGGCTTGGCTCGACTTTTCCGATACACAAAGATGGCTTCTTCTTACCACCAAAAGATCTCTTTGCAGCATTTGAGGATGACTCTACCTGAATCTTTTCGTTCTTGATTCCAGCCTCAATGCGTTCTCCTTTCAATATCAGTTAGGTGAATCCGGCTGAAGAGTTTCCAATTAGATGATTGAAGAATGGGCCTGTTAGTGTTCCCATAAACATATCAACCAATTCCCTATTAGACAAGGGTGGTTGAACTCTGCCTGCTAGATCTCTCCATTTCTGAGCATATTCTTTGAACTTCTCATCACGACCCATAGACATGCTTTGTAGTTGCATGCGAGTGGGTGCCAATTCAGCATTGTATTGGTATTTCCTGTAGAAAGCATCTGCTAAGTCATTCCAGGTATGGATGTGGGTACTCTCTAGCTGATAATACCACTCCAACTGAGCTCCGGATAAACTCTCTTGAAAGAAATGGATCCACAACTTCATGTCATCAGTGTGAGGATGGATCTTCTGAACATAGGACTTCAAATGCAACTTCGGACAAGAAACACCATCATACTTGGCAAAAGTAGGAACCTTGAACTTACGAGGAATCACCACACCAGGAACAAGACTCAGATCATCAAAATTCATCCCGATTCATCTTCAGATTTTCCACAGCATTCAGACGGTCTTCAAGTTGTTTGTATTTGTCATCCTCAAAAGAATATTGCTCGTTCTCATAGTCTTCTTCTTTGTTTTCAGGTTCACGCTGGTCTTATTCGTTGTTCTTGACACTTCCCTCAGTTTCGACACTCTTATCTGAGAGTTCTATCCAGCTGACCACTCTAGAACCACCTTTGTGACGTCTGCCCAAGTTGAGAATGCCAATGACCTTCTTCTTTCTGTTGATGAGCTTCTTCAGATCTTCCTGGCCTTGGACCAAGCTGGTAACCACTTCCTGGAACTGAGCATTCTGATCTTGGAGATCTTTGATAGTCTGTTCAAGAGCCATTTCTGCTAAAATAAATAGCGAGAAAATGATAAACAATCTTCAATGTACCTGTTATGCAATGTTATGCAATGTTATGCTATGATATGCGATGTTTATGCAAATGCAATGCAATGTTTTCAAGGACCTTAGGAATTTAAATTTGTTAAACAAGCATGAACAAACTTTATTAGTTTCTTTTTATTTTATTTTTAAGTACAAGAGATAGTTCAAAAAAATAAAAGACCAAAATCCTAAAGCTCTAAGTCCCCATGGCTATTCTCTTGGTGTTGAAGTAGGCGTTGATGTTCGCCTCGTGAAGTAACTTGGTCAACTCTAGTACCTTCTTTTCGCTTGCATAGCACTGAGCTTCAAATGTATCCCTTTCTTCTTTTAGTTGAATCCAGGTTCTCTTCAAGTCTTCAAAATCAGTAGGCATGTCCGGATGGAGAATTGTATAGGATACGTCACCTATAGCAACAGGTTCGATAATTACTGGTAACACGGGTGTAAATGGCATCATGAGGTTTTGAGCTCGAGCCGCACCCATTTGAGGTAAGGTTCCCAAGGAATAGAGTTTTGGTGTCCCAAAGTCTTGTATCGTCTTTTACCATGCCCCAAGCGTGTATGAACCTTCGCGGTAATTTAGAGATCGTGGTTGTAGTCGAACACAATATTGGAGAAGCATATCATGGACCATCTCTTCGAGCATAACCAAACCGACGTAGAGCTAGAGAAGGGTTGTAGGTGATACCTCCCTTATGCCAAGGAGTGGTACATTAGGAATTCTCCACAACGCTCAATGAATGTGAAGTCCTTGAGAGAAAAGGCACCAAGGGATATCCAATGAGAGAGTGACATTAGTCTTTGAGACCACTTCAACCTTTGCTCGCTCTTCGTTATTGATGGAGGAAGGTAAAGAAATAAACCACCTGAAAGTAACGGTATACAACACATGAGAGTTCCTTGTCTTTTGATAGTAATGGTGTGGAGAGAATGCAGATGTCTCCAAGTAAGAGTAGGCATGTGATCGCTGAGGAATATCTTGATGCCTCATGTCACGAATGATCCGGATTAGGAACAAATACCAAGCCATAGATTAGCAAGGCCAAAATGTCTTGAATGCATGGAAACTCATAGCTTTGAGGAATTCTCTGACTTTCTTTATTAGAACTTAGCAAGTAAACCCTTAACTCCGCTTCTAGTTTCCCAATTGGCTTCAATGTAACCGCTTGATGTAACGTTGATGCAATGTCTTGCATTTCAGGAGCCTTTTCCAACTGGTGAATGGCATATGATCAAGAATAGGTACCCCAAGTAACTTAGAGAACTCTTCCAAGGTAGGAACCAACTGAAAACTGGAATGTAAAACAATGGTGTTTTGGATCGAAGAACTAGAATAGATGCGCATCGTGTCTTCTTCAAAACCGAGATAACCAAGTCAAGGTATAACCATGTCTTTTGACGAACCTAGCATGATCGAATTTCAAACCAATTCTTTGAGTTGAGAAGGTACACCCATGAAGTTGATACGAATAGTATTTCTAGAAGCCATAATCCCTACAACAGAGCAAAGATGAACCTCAGGGCCTTAAAATAGTTAGAAATGATATGCAATGCGATGATGTCATGATGTCATGTTTAGCGTTAATAAACAAATCACGCAATAGCCCTAGGTTTAAGGCTTGCATGAAGTATAGGTGTCTACCCTACCAAAGTTTGAGTTGTCATCCTGTCCTATAATAGTAACTGTTCTAGGAATCTTCATATTATTGATCTTTCTCGTAGGCTTTATTTCAATATGACTACCTGGTCAACCAAAATATCCCAAAAAGTTCGATCTTAATGAGCGTAGCATCGAGTATCAGCCAACCTCGGTCTACACCAAAGCTGACCATCTCACTACCTTCTAATGGCCAAGACGGGCAATTAGGTTCTAAAAGTTGAGTTAGTGTCTTAGACACCATGCAGAATCCAAATACTATCCTCAACTTGAAATGAAGAGTATCTGACATCCAATGTGTCACACTAACGTAGCCATCATGTTGACCATTTGGTATACGCTTAACGGTCGCACGACTATTGCTACTTACCTAAGGAAACCTAGATCCGGTGTACGATCCCACAAGTATAATACCCAAGCAACTCTTAAAGATAAAAGGTGAAAGTCAAACAGAAAAGTGAAATGATCTAGAAATCCCTAAGGTATTCTCTCTTTAGGGTGTCTCCCCGACAGAGTCGCCAGTCCTGTAATACGGTGGAGAACCTGACTTTGATTTGTTTTGCTTTTTATCGCAAATGTTATGGATAACAAGAGTCGCCATCATTTTTCTTTTATCCAATTAAGGGAAGGTGAAAAGAACAGTAAAATACCTTCGTTAGATTCTGAGTAAGGGAGAAGGTTATGAAAAGGGAAGGTATTAGCACTTTCCATCCGTAGTTATTCACGGGCTCTTAGTTGCTTTTAGCTCATCTTTAAAATTGCTTCTGTGTGTGTGTTTGACAAAAATTTTGAAAAGGCATTTTTTTGACTTTGTAATGATTCACGTTGGAATGTATACAAAGTGTTGGAAATGTTTTTGTTTTGAAACGAGTTTGAACTTTGACAAACGTGTGAGGTGTGAAAAGTATTTTGATTGAGCAAGCAACTAAAAGTCTTATTACCTACCGTAATAGTCAAGCTGTGGTTTTATTCCTTTAGAATAGTGCTATCCATACCATTAGTTGGTAGGTAACCCTATTCGTTGGATGAAGGGACATTCAAGGGACATTGATGGTCATAAGGCAAACTTGTAGATTATCTAGCAATTCAAGGGACAATCATCAATTTTCGTAGGCAACAATCGAGGGACCAGATCATGTTTTCGTAGGCTACGCCGAGGGACCTCTATATCTT